>PVIA01005690.1:0-110405 GCA_004024845.1 Tonatia bakeri
GGGTGGAACTGGGTGGCAGTCACTCTTTAAACTGCTGCCAAGATGGACACACACAAGTGATACAATATTCTAAAGCATTTAATTATAAATGTTTACTGCTTTTCCTCCTAGATCATCTAGAGTCTGCTGAGGTCAAAGCAAAAAGGAAGTGGCTTCGTTTGGGTTTGTTTGCTGCAAAGGACATTGGGAATAGACATTAGGTGAACACCTTTGTCTGTAACCTGTGACCAACATCAGTTACCTGTTGCTATATAACCTTCTGCCCATGAGGTTTTTCTTGCTTAAGCAAATGGAGTGGTGGTTAAATAAGAAGAGGAGACAACTATTTGCTACTATTTCTAATGAGGCAAAGGAGGGCGAAGTAACTTACAGTACAAACTGGCACCTTCAGAAATAGCACAGGTGTAAAGGGATGGAAATACCACCTCTACACTTTTCAGGTATCCAACCATGTCAACAGCAGAGTCGCTCTCTTTTCCCACACCACCTACCACACTCCCAGGCACAGCCTGGCAGCAGCAGCTCGGCTGGCAGAGTGAGGGACTCGGTGGCTGATGGGCAGGGTTCCTCAACCTCGGCCCCCGATAAATCGTGGCTGTGGGGCCATCCTGTGCCCTGCAGGGTGCTCACAGCATCCCTGGCCTCTGTCTACCACTAGATGCCAGAAGCATCCCTCCTCCCAGACGTCACAACCAAAAATGTCTCCAGACATTGTCAAATGCGCCCTGTCCCCTGGGGGGCAAAATCGTGCCCCCACCCCCACCCCATCGGGGAACACTCATACAGAGGCACGACCCCCGCAGTGCACAGGGAGACAGGCTGCACGCCCGACCCCTTCGCCGGACCCCCATGGGTCTCTCACATCTGCCAGGCAACACAGGTGAGGAATAGGGGAGCACCTCACTAGACAACCTGGCTCCACACTGACAGACTCACACCTCTGAGTCTCTCTTAAGCACGGCACAGAAGTTTCAACAAACACCCTTTGAGAGGAGGGCTCGAGAAATAGCTGTGTATTTACTCAGGCACCAGTCAAGCTTCCGAGAAATGGTGCCTGACGTCTTGACAGCAGTTCTTGGCAGTTCCTAAGCATCAGTGACTTCTGCAAAATTACTGGAAAATCGCTTCAAAGTTTACTGAGGGACTTAAAAAAGATTTACCGTACGTTTCAGCTTGACGCCGGTAGATTTTGGGTTTTGTTGTTTTTTAAAGAATAAAGGCGATTCTCTTACTGCACGGAACACTTGAAATTTCCTGAAGTGTCACTCCACTGCGGCAGAAAGCACACTTGAGGAAGGAGGCGAGGGGATGACAGGAGTTGGCGCAGAACTGCTCCCACTGTCGTGGAGAAGATGGCAGAGCGCTCACAGGCCCTGCACAGCCTGGTCAGGTGTGCCTGCCACGCACCTTCGACGTCCTTCCTTTAGGTGTGGCTAACGCTTCCTTCGGGTTAACGCCCTCAAGATGTTTGCAATATACATTTAATGTCATGATATCATGTCAATGAAACCCACATACTACGTTACCAAGACAGCCCTGCTCCCAAATTAGAACTGTTAGTTGAACAGGTATGAGACATACCCTTAGAACACAGATCTGACCCACATAATCTGTAAGTTTTGAGCACGGCTCTCCGAACATCGGCCTGAGCGAATGTGCAGTGCGGTAGGAAGGACCCAGGACTGGAAAGCGGGAGATGCGCCTCCAGGATCCCGCTCTGTGTGTGGCCTAACTGGCGGTTCCAGCCACACAGGGCACAGCGTTGAGCATCCCTGCAGCTGAACTTGATCTGCATGAATGCGGGTACTGGAATCTACGGTGACTAAAGTTTTCTTGGGGGATGGAGATGGCAGTAGGGCTGCCTGTCAAATCACGAGACTCTGGAGAGTGTAAAAGTGCTCTGAGCCCTGCGTCCCTCGAGGCAGAGAAGGGAGGGGGAAGGAGAACAGTGGCGGGGACAGCGGGTGCAGGAAGCAGCAGTGCTGCAGTGTGAGGGTGGACGGAGAGAGGCTGGCCAGGGCCCAGGAGCCATGGCGGGAGCCATCCTGGGGTGTTCAGTCAGTTTGGGTCATTCATAAATTATGCATGGTCTGTATCAAATTATCGCAATGCCAGAAAGTCAGATCACAAAGTGTCCGAGAGGACTCTGAGATGATTAGCTCCCTTCTTTCAGGCAGGGACACCTTTAAATCCCAAAACAATCTTTATAAAAATAATTCCTGATGGAAATCATCATGGTTCTTGGCAAGTAACTGTTTCTGTATGCATGTATTTAATATATTCCCAAGTCCTTCTGCAGTTCTACTAGATACATTCAATTCCCAAACTGTCTGCTTGCACCCTGAAGAAAAGAAGGTGCGCGATTTTACCAAAGCCTCCCAGCCTACGCTACGAGTGTGGCGCCTCCAAGCGTGTGCAGTTTACACAGCAGTTTCTGTCACACTCAAATCTGCATCAGGCTCTTTCTGTAGTCAGCTCAACGGATATTACTCTGAACCGCCTGAACTATTCCCCATAACATTTCAGGATTCAGAACAGCAGAAACGAAGGCTTTAAAGGGAGCCGAAATACTGGGCTTATTCATATTCACCTCAAACTACAGAGAAAATGTAGCGTATGTCCCATCACTGCTAGGGTTCCTCCCCTTGGCCAGTGTTTGAGTTCATTCAGGTGACTAACCAAATATCACGGACAGGGCGGCTGTAAAGAACAGAACTTTATTTCCCACGGTTCTAGAGGCTGAAAACACAAGACGAGGGGCCAGCAGGCTCGGGCTCTGGGGAAGGTCGTCTTGCAGATGGCCACCCTCTTGCCGTGTCCTTAACGTGGTAGAAGGAGTTGGGGATCTCTCTGGGGACTCTTATAATGAACAGAGTCCTAATCCCACCCATGAGGGCTCCACCTCATGGCGTAAGTGCCCCCCATAGACCCCCCCCTCCCAGTGCCATCGAGTTTGGATGTCAGAAGCTCAACATGCGAATTCTGGGAAGGTACAAACATTCAGACCACAGCAGCCAGTTATTTTAATGGCCCACTTCTCAACCACCCCGGCTGTTCTAATTGTAAACAGAAAGCTGGAGAGCTGGGTACCAGGATGCAAACACGAATGCGTCAGTGGCTCTGTATCAGAGCTTGGGTCCCGGGGAAGCAGCCTCAGCATCACTGGGGAAGCTGTGGGTGCTGCACACCCTCGGGGCCCACTCCAGATGCTCAGGGTGGGAAACCCTGGGGGTGGCCCAGCAGGTGCACTTTGACTAGCCCCCCAGGAGGTTCTGACGCACGCTACAGTCTGAGAACCTCTGCTCCACGGGACGAAGTCCGAACACCTCGGACTGGCGTGTCAAGCTCAGCTCTCCACGGCAAGCCAAGCAGCAACACGGTGTCTCACCTGGCCCGACCCACACACAGGACGCTGGTCCACAGCTGCCTTCTTCGTCTCTGTATGCGCGGTACACTCCACCCACATCCACCTGACAAGCCCAGAAAGGGATGACAGCCACTCTGGCTTTCTGACTCCGCTCTGTCCCCCTCCAGGGAAAACGCTTTTCAACCTCAGGTCCAGGTGGGGCTGACCGCACCACCACTGAATTCTGCACCTGCTGCTCGCACCACAGCTACCCCACTGCACCGTAACTTCCTGTGTGTGACTGCCCATCTCCTCAGTACACTGTGGCCACCTCAAGGTCAGGGAGTTTTACTCATGGCACAGCTGTTCTACTGGCACTCAGAAAGATGCAGGTGGGATGATCGATGGCCTACTTCTGGTGGGTAAGGTGCCTTTCAGAGTATGGTCTCTACTGATGTGGGGGGTCTTAGGAGAGAGAACTCAAGTGCTCTCTCATCCACCCAGGACTGGGGAGGCGGGGCTTTGATCAGAGAAGGGACTTCAGGATAAAACACAAATGATAAGTAGGAGCTGCCCAGGCAGAATGATCCTGGGAATAGGGCAGCATCCCAAGGACAGAAAGAAACAGAACGTGCAAAGAGTATGACGAGGGAGGAGGAATCGGGCGTGTTGGGAAAACTGGAACATCAGTGCGGCTGCAGAACAAAGTGGGGGGCGCGGGTGGTGAGGCTGAAGGCGGAGTGCGGGCCAGAGCGAGCAGGACCGCGTGGGCTTCACATCAAGGAGTTTTCATTCTAAGAACAATGGGAAGATAATAAAGGGTTTTAAGCATGGAGGTGACATGATAAAGTGTGTATTTTTTTTAATTCATTATGGCTTCAGTATGAAAAACATTAAATAGGGCCAGGAGTGGAGGCAGGGAGGCTAATTAAGAAGCCACTGCTGTGGCGGAAGGAAAAGACTGGTGGTGGAAAACCGCAGCGCGGAGGGAACTGAGTCGAGGTCCGTTTAGGAGGTCAGGCTGCGCGCTGACAAAGGACTAGCTGGAGCACAGGACGAAGGAATGAAGGAGGGCGACTCCCGGGTTTCTGACTTGGACGCATGGATGGATGGGACGCCATTCGCGGAGACAAGAAACTACAGCAGATGACCAGTTTCGCGGGACTCCGGTTTGGACATTTTCTCTTGGCAGAACAGAGTGAGCTGGCTAATTGCCTGAGGTTCCAGAGGGTGCACAATCAGGAAATTTCTCACCACTTGTTAGATGTCAGTTTTTTTAGGTCCTCAAACTATTTTCACAGTTGCATATCATTTCTTAAACATCAGTGATTATCATTGAAAAATACTTGTCGGAACATCTTTATATGCAGCGACGAAACTATATTTATGGCACATACTCATACACGCTAAGTTCATAAGCGAAGTTCCCATCTCCAGGTTGAAACAAAGATATTCTTAGGATCTTCCATCTGTTCATTCTTTTTCAAAACTTCCGTTTCCCACTCACAAAGCAAATGTGGAAATGAGGAGAGCAGCAACACTGGAGATGATCCTGCGTGCAACGGCACACGCGGCCCGCTAGCATCGCTACACGGTCCGGGACACGGTCACGCGCATGCGCGGCAGCGTCTGCTGCCTCTCAACAGCGAATGGAGACCTGCCCTGCACTTGGCACGGGGCAGGTCCTCCGCCCTCGCGTGGGGGAGGGGAACGTGCCAGACCAGGCAATGACACGGGGCTGAGAGCCATCGCCACCCCTTCGCCACTCCTCAGGACCACGCCTGCGTAAAACGCTCTCTATCCGAAGGTGAGCAAACGGGGAGAAGAAACAACCTAAAGCCTATTTTCTGGGAAATACATGCAAGAGCGGCAACAGGACAGAAGGCGTTCACGATTCAAGTGCTTCGCACAGGAAAAGGTTACTTATGAAACAGCAGCTCACTGGAGTCATTTCAATGGTGATCAAGATCAAGTTTCTAGATAGGAATATTAATAAATATTAAGATTATTTTTACTGTGACCAAAGTTAGGAAGTCGTGTTTAGCTTAAAAACAGAACAAAAGCACTGTCTACCCAATAATTATAATCTTTCAAGAGTTATGACTAAAGATTCACAGTTTCTAAAGGAACGGAGAAACACAAACGAAGGTTTCTGTTAGGATTAAATTAGATTTGCTTTCTCTAATGCTGTTATGCTACTACTGTAATAAATTAAAACTCTTACGTGCACGCCAGAAGAACACTCAGGCTTGGCAAAGCTCTGACAGTAACTAAGGAAAGCGAGTTGGTTCTTACCCTTGTGCCTCTTCAGCTGGGGAAAGCTGCTAATTGTAGTTGCCTGGATTATTTCCACTACAATTTGATACCTGATTTTAAAAGAGAGAAGAAGAAAAGGTTGAATGGAAAGAAAACACCATCCTCAGACATACTTTTACATTGAGTCTATACTAATCAAACATCACACGGATGGTGTGGATCCTGCCCACATACCATCAAATCCACCGCTGTGGACTGAGCACCCACCCCAGGCCAGAGCTATGCCACTTGCTGGCCGCCTCTGAGACCCTGATGTGAGAATGACGAATTTGCTCCCCCACTCCGTTCCTACACCAGAAGCATTACTACCTGCCCCCTCTCCCAAAGCAGAAATCGGAGGCTACGCTCAACTCCTCTCTCGCTCCTCTCCCCCCACTGGTAACCAGAGCCTACTGATCCCACCTCCCGAACCTGCACTGTGTAGTAAGGTGCCCACGAGCCACGTGTGGCTGCTTGAACGAGTTAAATCCAACATTCAGTTCCTCAGCTGCGTTAGCCACAGCTCAAGTGCTCCACAGCCACATGCGGCTCGCGGACCATATCGGACAGTGCACGTGCACGTTTCCCCATTGCTGCAGGATGATGTTGTCCTACAGACTTCTCCGAGCTGTCCTCCCCACTCCAGTTCCACTGTCACTGTCCTAGTGGCTGTCCTCACGACCTCCCATTCGGAAGACCCTTTCAGACCAACAGAACAGAGGACCTGCGGTGGGACCGTGGTGCCGATGGTGTTCGCGCTCCCCAGCTAATTCTAACGCAAGAAAGAGCTGACACCATCAGGTATATGTGTACGAGACCACGAACACCTTCGAATCAGGGAAAAAACAGCTTACACTTTAACTACAGTGGAGCCTTGGTTCTCAAATTCAATTTATTCCGGAAAACTCTTTGAGAAGATGTTTGTTTGAAAACTGAATCCCCTTTATCACTGGAGAGACGCGAGACTGATCAGACAGGCACCAGCATGAGAGGGCTGTCAGGTACAGATCGAACCCAAAGTTTTGTTAGGCAACTGGGATGCTTTTCCCCGAACAACGTGGTTCAGAACCGAACTGTTCGAGAACCAAGGTTGGAATGTGCTGGGTGTCACCCTAGAGCTGTGGCTACTTGGGGCATGTTCAGGCGGCTTCATGAGCTCAAGTGCCAGGGCTACTCAGTGGTTACTAAGTATTGCCCCAAGTGAGCTCATCAATGCTGAATGTCTCTCAGCCCTTGATTGAGAATCTGCCCTAATAAAGCTATTTGACATTAATTATTACTCTGAACACAAACTCTGCAGCATCCTGAGATTTGGTGCTACATCTGGCTGGCGTTATACACTCTTGCTTTTCAACTAAAACCTAGATGGGATTCACGAATTCATCACAGTTACAGCTGTTCATGGGCTCCTCACAAATCCACATCATTTTGTTTCTTTGCTTGTGTAATATAAATATCGATGCCCATCTTTCACCACCTCAAAAACAGGCTGACCGGAGCGTCATCAGCCTGCCACCCAGAGAGTGCGGGTGGACACTGCTGCCTGCCGGCACACTTTCCCGCTTCCTCACTAACTGAGCCAGTTTTATCAGGAAAAGCAATGTGCCTTGCTAAAAATCTTCTCCCTAGCAGCCAGAAATGGCCACTCGGTGCAGTTCTAACCTGTGAGATATAAGCAGAAGTTGCTAGGTGGGGGGTTCTAGGAAAGCCACCTAAGGGGGCAGACTCCACAGAAAAGCCCGGCCTAGTCTTTTGTCCACACCCTTTCCCCATTTTCCCAGGTGAACCAAGGGTGCAGCTGGGGGAAGGCACAGCAGCCGTGAGGATGAAAGCCACCGGCTGAGATGGTGACGTAAGAAGACAGGAGAAGTCTAGGTCTCTGATGACATCGCTGAGCCATCACAACAGCCCCACAATGCCCTTCCTAGGACTTGCTACATGAGGAAATAAATCCCTAACGTGCTTGAGTCCCTGTATGTCAATTTGTCTCACGGCCAAAAGCCATCCCAGCTGATGGAGCACACTGTTAAGACGTCACACACAGAGGAGCTAGCTCTAGGCTGCGGGCACCTGGGCAAGGGTCCCCAGGGGGCAGCTGTGCTAGGACATTAAAGAGCAACCAGCTTTTCTGATGGCGCTGCCTCCTTCCTCCAGGGGATGACGGAGCACAAAACTGGCTCTTGACGTGGTTTTTCCTGCTCCTTATTAAACAGGTGAGGAGACAGCTTAGAAGAAGCATAAACAAACCTGCAAACATCAAAACCTAACACTCCCTCACCAAGTCCTTAATTAACCTGGGACTGCCATTCCCTCAGCAACCTGACACTGGGCGTCTGATCCAACCCGACCTCCTTTTCTCCTCGGTATGAACCTGGACTTAAGCCAGGGCAGTCGCTGTACAGCCCCCATAACCACAGTCCCTTTCCAAGCTTTTGCTCATGAGTGTTCCTTCTGGAAACCATCTGCCTACTTGGCCACCCAGCTAGATCTTACACTTATTACTCCTTCCCGCAGCTCTTCCCCAGTCCCTCTAAGTCGCATTAATACTTCTCTCCTCTGAAATCCTAAGTCACTTCTCCACAATAGTATGCATTCAGATACTATTTTTACACTGCTGAGTCATATCTCCACAAATGGTGCTGTGAATGAAGAAAGTGGTAAGTCCAGTCCTTCTCACTCCCAGGCCTACCACTTCTTTAAAAAAGGGTAACACATCTGAGCCCACGACAAAGTTGCGCCTTTGTGAGAAGGATGCACTACCTTTTTTCTCCCCAACTTTGCCACGAGCCTCCCTGAAGACAGGGACCGTGTCTTGTACTCTCCCACAGGACCTGGGCTGGCCCAAACACGTGGCAGGCACTCAGTCAACACTGGTGCGTGCTGTGAATTGAGGGTTTGTGTTCCCCCAAATTCATGTTGAATCCTAATCCCCAAGGTAATGACATGTGGCAGTGGGACCTCTGGGGGGGTGATCAAGTCAGGAGGGCGGTGTCCCCATACACGAGATGAGTGCCCTTAGAAAAGAGACCCCCGAGAGCTCTCTGTCCACCAAGTAAGATTACGGCATGAAGACAGCTGTCTACAAACCAGCAAGTGGGCCCTCACCTTAGACCTCCAATCTGCCGGCGCCTCACCTTAGACCTCCCCGCCTCCAGAACCGTGAGAAATACATGTTTGTTGCTTAAGCCACGCACTCTGCGGCATTTCTGTTACAGCTCTAAACTGACTGAAACAATGAGCTAAATCACTCAGTGACACCTAAATTACAATGGCAACACTTAACAGGTACAAATAATATTCTGAACAATCTGTTCTTTTGATATTCTCAGTGATGCACGCTCAGGAACAAATGAATCATCAATGGTGGTGAAAAACAATACAACCACCTGAGTAAGGAGTTAACTTTTTTACAACGAATCCAGCTAACATTTACAGATTCCTCTCACTGGGTACCAGGCACCTGTTTAGATATTTTAATGTATATTACCCATTTTATGCTCATGATAAGGTGCCGTAATTATTCCGACGTTGCAGAGGAGGAAGCAGGAGTTCAGTGGACTAAGAAACCTATACAGGGTCTCACTTTCAAGTACTTTTGAGGATGAGGGCCCTAATGACCAAGCAGGGCTGCCTGGCTCGAAAGCTCAGGTTGTGAGCCACATTCCTGCTACCCTCAAATTTGGTACAGGTTAATGCTTATCTTGTCTGAGGTCTTTCAAAGCATATAAGCATGGCCAATGACAGATACTCTTTCACCCTGCCTTCTATATCCCCTTTGCATACCATTTTCGTGCCAAACCAGACCACACGCAATACCCCCAAAACACTCCAGCTCTCTCCTGCCCCAGCCTTTGCTGTTTTCTCCCCCTCTTGCATGCAATGCCTCCCCTTACCTGTCGAAATCCTATTTGTCCTTAAACACTCAGTTCATGGCCATTCCTCTCTGAAGCTTCTTAGATTCCTCTCTTCTACGGGGTGAAATATTTGCTCCTACACACCTCTTCACTCTTTACACTCTACTTCTGGCCTTTGTATTTGTTTCATATTTAACTATTTATTCCCATGTGGGTCTCCTATGCTGGACTATTAACACCTTGACAACAGGGGATAGAATCCAAGGATCCACAACCAATTCATCTTTACATACACCAGACTCACCTCACACAGAGCTATGTACATAGTAGGCACCTGAACTTGGTTAATGAGTTTGTGGAATTCACTTTCACTTGATACCAAAAGGCAAGGTAGGAAATGAGTGGGTTTCTCATTCCCAACAAAGCCTTATAAGCACATGGACCCACGTGCAGGCCAGCCTTGAGGGCTCCTGGCCTGCTGGGAGCTTTTCAGGGACACCTGCTACATGCTCAGCTGCCTTCCTCCAGAGGAGGACGTGGCCTTGCTGGTGCTGCGCTGGGTTCAAGGACTAGCAGGACTGGTCTTTGCAAACATTCTGTGGCTCACAAGTGCGGACACTGTTAGTGTACGTTTTCCCAAAATGGTAACGTAAACTCTGATATTAAGAGAAAGCAGCCTCACAAGAATTCAGCTCTTTTCCAACTCTAGCGAGACCCTACCTACAGTGTCCCTTTGTCCCCAGGACAAGGAAAAACAAGTCACACAGAGACAGCTGCCACCTGCCCCTCTGAGCAGCCGTCCGGCCTCTCTGTCGATGGACACGCTTAGCTAGATTAACAAAGACTGGGAGCAGCTTTGCACTCAGGGACTCTCGCTATCAATCTTAACTCACCGGAAGTCCTTCAAAACAATCCCCTTAGAAATCTATGGACTTACTGTCCTTCTTCTGCCAACTGTTCAGAACAGCTTTGGAATTCTATTAGAGAGAATTTCAAAATTATTTATAGGTCAAATAAAAAAGTCTCTTCATTTCATTAGGCAAAACGTACACAGATTTTTTCTTAAATATTATTTTAAAGTCATCTTTAAAATAAGATGGGTCTGAACACCCTGGAATGTCTTAGCAGAATCAAAGGCTGGACAAATCCTAGCCTCAGGTGTAATATGGTCAATGGTATAAAATACTCTTATATTAAAATTAGTAAGGGCATATTGTAGATTAGAACACCACACACACACACACACACACACAAATGTTTAAGAAAAAAGTAAAAACTTAAAAGGAATGTTTTCAGAGTTGCCACACACTACTTTGTACTAGTCCAGAGAGAATGTTTTCACTGGAGGGACTTCGGTTACAGCGTTTGAGAAGAAATAAAGCCACGGTGTGTCAGGCAGCTGAGCTGAAGCTGCTCCCTGCCTTAGGGAGCGTCTCAGAGTAGTTTAGAATGTGAGCTCTGGCACCAGATAGCCTGGGTTCAAATCCCGCTCCCAACACTTACTGAGTCACCTGGGGAAAATTATTTAAGCCATCTAAAACTCAAGAGTCCTCATCTGTAAAAAGAGGACTAATAACATTCTTCCTGAAAGGGTTGCTCTGAAGATTCAATGAGATCACACCTTTACAATATTTGGAATAATGCCTGCCCACAGTGAGAGTTCAGTGTTAACTATTACTATGGTTGCTGAACTCCACTACTGACCCTTTCAATATGTGCTTCTTGGGGAGGTCGTGTGTATGTTTGTTAAATAGGGAGGAAAACTTTGTAAGTAGCCTTACTCTCTTCCTGACTACACGAGTGTCTCAGCCTAATCGACCGAAGACCAACAGGGTCACGGCAGCCCAATGGAGTCCGGTGTGGGACTCACCGGGGGCACCCCCCACACCAGGAGAAGACAGAGCTCCCGCAGGGCTGGGAAAGGACGGAGCACAGATGGAATTTAAACAAAGAAGCAGGGGCATAAGCTCAGTACAGGGCTGTGGAAAGAGGTCACTTTCGGGAGGGTCCAGGGTCCCATTTCCTTGGACACAGCAGTTAGGAGAGTCATGGAACGTTGGGCCAGAAGCCCACCACGTGCGGCTCCTCTAAAGGGCGATGAAGGAGGCTGCTTCTCTGGGTCGAAGTGACTGCAAGCCCCCGGGGAAGGGGCGCATGTGTCATTCTCGCTGGTAGAATTTCAAACAGCAAAGTTCTCAAGAGTCCAGGTGAGCTTTTAGAGAGTACAGTTTCTCACCGAATAAGAAAGAAGTAGTCACTCAAAGAAGGGAATCATTCTGACGACCTGCCCTTCAACAAGAGATTGTTTCCTGTTAACTTCGTAGCTGCCTTGAGTATCTGCTGCCCCGGGCTGATAAAGGGATGGGCAGACTGTATTGTCTCAGGCTGAGCCAATTTTCACTTTCTCTAAAGAGCATATGTTCATTGAAGAAAATTGGGAAATACATGAAACAATATTTAAGGTTAATCACAACATCTGGTATATCTTTATAAGCTTTTTTCTAGGCAAACATGGTATTTTGTTATAAGACTAGATTTATGCTTAGAAATACTGCCTTAGAGTCTTTCTAATTTATCAATTTATGGTGACTGCCTTCCAATATTATTAAATATTCGGACGCAAGACCATTGTTACATGGTGATCCATTATATACATATGCAAAAAAAATTTTATTTTTACCCAGCCCTTCTAGCGAGGCACTCTGGTTATTTTGAGCATCGAATTGGCCAGGGTAGGAGTGTTAACACCACAGAAATCAGCGATGCTAAGTCAGGGTTTCCCGTCCCTCCGCACAAAAACCAGTGTTGAAATTACCAGCACACCACTTTCTCGCTCTTCACTATGTTCCTTTAGAAGACCTCGTGAATTGTGAAATTCTTCCCTGTTGAGTACAGACTTAGCATCAGAGTCTCTGTTTTTATAAAGAAAAAAGCGTTCCCCATCCAGCCCACTCCACCCCCAAGTCTGGGTGTTTCATTTCAAGTGTAAGAAGCTCCATCCCTGGCCTCTCCCTGCCACTCACTCCCTCCTCTCCGCTCTCCCTAGAGAAGGAAGCAGTCTCCAGTCCGACTGCAGGGCAGGAGGAACTGGGTGTGTGAAGCACAGCCCTCTGTTCTCCTTCCTCTTAAGAGCAAGTGTCTCTGCCTCCAGGGCCAGCCAGCCAGTGGACTCTGCATCTGCCAGGGAGGTGCGGCAGGGGCAGAAGCAGGGACAAGGAGGCCTGTTCTGCTCCGCCACTGCCGATTCCGGGCCAGCATTGCTAGGTGGGGAAAACGCCCGATTCTGAGACTCAGTTTTAGAGGCTCACATAGATAGACCACAGTGCCCAGGATCCATAGGGAACAGAGTGACATCTTGGTCTTCGCTGGCCTTACTCCTTGGCCCAAGATGGCACAGACCTCAGGATGGAGAGAGAGGCGTGCAGCTTACAGGGTCTCCCCAAACTCCCAATTCCAGGGGGCCACTCATAATGGATCAGTATAATCCCTGGTCTCACGATTATAGGGACAACAATTGAAGCGGCTAACAACGAGGAACAGGCAGATGCTGGGCTGAGTGCTTCACCCACACTGCCTCATGCCCTCACTGCGCGGACACCTTACTACGCCCCCAGTGCTGCACCGACTGCAGGGAGATCATCAACTTCGTTACACCAAAGCACCACCTTCTCCTACCAAAGTTCACACTGCTGCCACTAGTTAATTATCTGTGCTCCTGAATGAACATAATCTGTGTCTTCTGATATGTTTAACTCCCCATTCTGGGTCCTCTGCTATGTCTTGGACACCAGCAGAAGGAATTATATTCTGATGTCAATGTGCTTTTTTCTTTTCATAAAACTGTAACATCTTTTAGAATATTTTTTATAGGTAGCCTCGCATTTTAATGAGGTTTCTTAATGAAATTTTTACTTATTTGTTGTCATTATAAAAACCTACCAGGCTTCCCTTTGTTTTCCACAGTGACTTTTCTCCCCTCGTCCTCCCACACTACCCTTTAGCTTAGATGTCTGTTATGTGCTCACTGACTTCTTACGTCCCAAGGGTGCCTTAGTCGATCTTTCGGTGAGTGCAGTCTGCCTTGCACGTTCCTCTATAATGTAATCCCATTACTGCTCGTGACTCACGACGTAGTTTCAGAATCAGTGTTCAAAACACCGAGCATTCAAAGAATTTAAGTTCTTTTACACAGATGCATGCAACTTTCAGAATTTTAATATTGTTGTGAATATATTACCTTCATGTGCAAATGTGGCTAGCTAAACCAATTCGGAGATGAAAATCCATCCCCGTAACAGCTAAAGAAAAAATATTTAGCAAACTCACTCAATAACCCACTCCATCATTACATATGATCTCCAAACTTTGACCTATTCGTTATTCCCATTGCCTCTTGCTTTATCCTAGCAAAACAGAAAACACCCATCGACCTCAGTACATACTCGATAAGAGGTTTGCTTCTCTTTTCCAAGCCAAATAAACTTTATCTTTTTCATTTTAAATCTTCATTCATTAGTAGAATGTCCTCTCTACTATTTTCAGATTTTCCATGTTGCTATTCCATTGAGGGGTCAGGAATGAACAATTCAGAGCTAGAAAATCTAATAAAGATTTGGCAATAGGTGAAATTACAGCAGTGATACGCTGCTCAGATTTCATTACCTCTCGTTTCTCCAACAGCCAACCACCATCTTGAGATGACAGCACTCTCTGGCAGCATTTTTCTTACACAAGGGTTAGTGCCTGCAAAGACTCACAGACCGTAGAGAGCTATGGCCACACCAATATGAAATTCCACAAGGTCGGGCTGTGTGTCACTGCTGTCTCTACCCGCCTCTCTGGCAAGACACCCAGCTTTTCATATGGGATCTGAAGTCAGACAGACCTGAGTTCAAATCCCAGCTCTGTTACTTATTAGCTATGTGGTCCAGGGCAAGCCACTCTCCTTTCTTCAAGCAACCAGTGAAAATAATAGCACCTAATGCACATGGCTGTTACAATCATCACTGATGATTACAAAGAACCTGACATGATGCTTAAAACTTATTAGACATTCAACAAACAGTAGATTAAAAACGAAGAGTGTTTTTCCCTTCTTGAACCTCTGTGTGGCAGCTCTTCAACCCTGGCGAATGTCCAGCCCAGGAAAGGAGCACTTTCCCGATGTCCGTGTGCTATGCTGCTAGTGCTACCCTGCTTCCCTGTAGCTACACCACATGCAGTACTGTCGAAACATGGCTGTTTGGCTGTCCCAAATCCTCTCTTCTTTCTTCCTTAGTAACAGAATCCTCCACTTTTAACTGAGCCTAAGGCTGCCCAGAACAAGACGATCAATAAAATATAAGCAGAAGTATCATATAACAGCTTCCAGAAATTTCCTGAAAAGACAGCCAGTGTATGACCTTTGCCGCTGCCTTTCCTTGCCTTCAGTCTGCTTCCTGGCCATGATGGATGGCATTCCAGAACACGCCCTGGGCCATGAGGCCTCTGGAACACACACGCTCGGGACAGCAGAGCAGCAGGCTGGAGGGCCCGACAGGAGAATGGAGCCCCCCACTACCAGTCCTGGAATGCCTACCAGACTTAAATAAGAAAGAAAAACCCCTCTGTGCTTCGGAAAATCATCTTATTTTGTGGGTATTTTGTGAATCTAACCCTAACTAGTATAAGTGTCTCCAGTCTATTCATGGGGTTAAAGCAACGGCTCCTATCAGGGGTGATTTTGTCCCCCTGTGGACATCTGGCGACGTCTGAAATCATTTCCAGGTGTCACAACGGTGGGCATGCTTGTGGCAGCCAGTGGGGAGAGGCAAGGAATGCTGCAAACATTCTACCATAAACAGAGCAGCCCCCACAATGAACAATTATTAATATCTAGCCCAAAATGTCGGTTTTGCCAAGGTTGAGAAACCTGAGGTTAAACATATATCTCAGGAAGGCCTTTGCTGATTGTGATAACATGGTAGAAGAATGAGGTATCCTCATTAACCAGCATTCTCCTCACCAGAGCGTCTCGAACAGTGATAGACAGTTCTCAGAAAGTTACAATACGATGAATTATGGGATATAACACCCAGCCAAGACTTCAGATTGGTAGCACATGGGAGAATACCCCCTTCAAAAGAGATTCTCAATACTAGTTGCATGTTCTAATCCCCTGGGAAGCACTTAAAAATGCTGAGGCCCAGGTTCTGCTCCAACCAGTTACATAAAAACTCTCCCATTTCAGGGAGGAGCAAATATTTTTCATTGGGGCACTTTTTACAAATTCACTGGAGAACTCCGAAGCCAGCAGCCCCGGCCGCATTCCTGGGCCACAGTCCGCCCACTCCTTTCCAAGGGGTACTTTTAAGAGCAGAACCTCTTGTTTTCCATTGCTTAATGTTTACCCTGACTCCAGCTTTATCTTCAAAATAAAGGAGCACACAGTTCCTTCTCTGGGGAGGCTGTAATTGCCGGGCGTCACCCATGGACGCTGAGCTCTGAGCCCCGTTTCGCCTTCCCTGCCTGCGCTCATCACCCCACCACCCACGAGATTGGCGGGGGGGTGGGGGGGGATCTGTTCAGCTTGCCCTTTCATATCCGGCATCAAGATGCCATGCAGATTTTTGGGCTCCTGTTTTATTAACAGAGTTGATCGCTGCTACTACTACAGGAGCCTGGAAAATTCAAAGTCTGAACCAAGCCAGTCACCACATCCTCGCTTCGACGTCTTAGGAGAGAAAGGAAGTGGCCAAGGAAAGTGAGATATCCAACTGTAATTTTTTCAAAGCCTGGGCGATTTTAATAAGCAGTCAGGATTTAAAAAAACACCCACTAAGTTAGTATATTTGAAGGAAGTACGTCTAGCTCTATAATCCTACTGTGAAAGCATTTCATACCAACTCAAAACACACCCCACAGAACTTCAAATACTACCCTCAAGGTTTGTTTGCTTCTTTGCTCTTAATGCATTCCGACCTAGCCGAGGTTAAGTGACTTTTTTCCTTTAGAAAGTAGGCATCTTTCCCTCAAATATGTATCAAACAAAAGGGGACAGTTTCATCAACTCTGTAGTATATATAAGATGCATGCCCTGCCTTAGGCAGCCAGTCCTAAAACTTTATGAAAAGCGAGTTGAAAGCAGTGACCCAGAGCACCCACATAAGGTCAGACAGCACAGCGCCCTCGCATCATCACAAGGACCGCAGAACGGTGCACCACCAGGGGCAGGCAGCTGATACACCTCCTGGATGTCGCACTCCAGACAGGAGTCTGATGGAGAGCGATTTCTCCCGTCAGTAGCAAAGAGCAGAGCTGACCCTGGCCTTAGAGCAATGTCTCCATCAGATACACAATAAGTAGCCAGATAACAAGATAATTTATGCAACACCACCTACGTTTTTGGGCAAAACGGTCTATCTCTGCTATGGCAGGGTTGTTCCTGGTAGCCCCTCCAGCTCCAGCTGTGTGAGAAGCAGAGAATGAAGGTTGGCCCTGGGGTCTGTTCCCAGGATGCAGGAGCAGGGACAGCAGCCCCGTGGACAGAAGACACGCCAGTGCCACGGAACAGCCTGGCGCTTTATCACACGGCAGAGCTGAGGGATCGCCTGAGCCACAGGTTCGGGGCAGCTGCCTCAGCACAGCACGACACGCACAAAAGGACTCCGACCCTTAACTCTGGGGGGTTGTGCCGGCCATCGAGACAAACACCTTCCACAGCGTTCTTCTCCAAAGGGATTTCGCCAGGATTGCTGAGGGGTTACCATGATCCCATAGCTATGCTGCCAAATGCATACGATTCTTTGAAGAGGTTTACCTTCCTTGTTAAGAGAGAATCTTGCAGCCCTTCCACAGGAAGTTAGAGACATAATTCCAGAGACTGACATGAGGAACAGAAAGTTTATGAAGAGACAGGGGTCAGAGGAAGAGGTCATTCCAGTTGCACTCCATTATGGCACCAACTTAATTAAATCTGAAAACGTATTCCTTTTGTTTCTAATAGAGTTCGATTATCTAAATCACCGAAGTACCTCCAAGGGGCCTCCCCTTTGACTTTACAAACTTTGTTGGAAGCACCACATCTAACAGTGAGGTGGCAGGCCCAGAGACCTCAACAGACGGACAGAAACATGCCCCAGAGGAACGCCCTTCCTGGGGTCGGCACTCCATTACTCCCTGGTAGGGGCAGGAGTGCAGCGGGGCAGGGGCCGCCAAGAGAGGTTAGGAGTCTGCAGTATTTTATCTGACTCTCATTTACAAGGTGGGGCAAAAGTAGGTTTACCATTGTTAATATGGAAAATAATACAGTAATTAATAAATAATAATACAAGAATAATCTGTGTTTATTCAAAAGAATTTTTGCCCCTTCCTGTGTTTATCAACAGTCGCTGATGACGCTACTGCAGATGCTCACGAATTACTCAAAGGGCGTTCTTTCCAGTGCAGACGACCCGGATTTCCATCGGCTAGTGAATAGATAAACAAATAGGGTATATTCATACAATGGAATATTATGCAGCCAGAAACACGAATAACACACCGATACATGCTACACCTTGGGTGAACCTTGAGAACACTCTGCTCAGTGAATGAAGTTCCTGTCACAACAGGCCACCTGCTGGACGACCTGATTTCTGCACAGTGTCCAGAACCGGCAAATCCGCGGAGACTGAAAGTACACTAGTGGCCACCCAGGGCCCGGTGGGGGAGGAGAGGAATGGGAAGGGACTGCTAACAGGCACAGGTCTCTTTCCAGAGTGACGAGAACATTCGGGAATTGGTGAGGACAGATACAGAGCCTTGGAATGTACTAAAAACCACTGAATTGAATACTTTAAAATGATGAATTCTGTGGTATGTGAATTATCTCAATACATGAAAAAGCCATTCCTGAGTTCAGCGTTTATGCTGCCCGTCCGAAGCCTCCCTGTGCTCGGAGGGCCTGCTCTCTACCGTAGGACCCTCTCGTGCCGCCCTAAGTACGAGACCAAGAGGGAGCGACGATGTGAGGGAAGGACGGCCGTGCTCACACGGTTTCTGCTCCGTCACGTGTCAGAGGGAACGTGGGAAATCAGAACGTCAGGTGCGACCCCTGGCCGCGCAGACTGGGGCAGTCCACGGCACTCCTACTGGGACAAGCACAGGGGTCCGACGGCCCTGGGGCCGGCGACACCACGGGCTCGTCTTTAGAAGGTAACTCCTGCCGAGCCGTTTCTTTACCTACCAGATGAGGAACGGCCAACATTAAGCTATTCATAGCATTTCTAGTGCTGAGCCTCTGGTTAGTACATTTTGAAAAGATAAACCATTAATTCTTGTTACGATCCATGCCTGTAATAGGGAACTGTGCTCAAATGCAGAATGACAGGTGGTGCTGAAGGACCTACCGAGAGTTGGCTGTTCACAATAATTAGTTCCATTTTTTTTAAGTCTTTTGGCCGCTTTTTATAACTTAGCTCAATGTTGACCCCAGTTCAGGGGCAAAGAAGACAAGTGTAAAATCTCAAATAGTCAAAGATCCAATTTCAGCCTATGTTTGCTTCTCCGTCAGCGATTTACCAACATGAGTTATCAGAAGCAGAATGATGCGCTGAGATTCCTCTCTTCCCCGTCTGTGACCATCTGCAGACGCTAAACTCGGAGTGACTGGAGGAGCAGAAGCCCAGAAAGCCCCCAGCTGCACAACACTACGCAACCATACTGTATGTGCACACACTTACTGTGAAAAGAACAACAAAACACACACACTCACCCCTGAAATACATCAAGTACGATAAGTGAGATCGAACTTTCCTATAAAAGAGACCCCTGGGGTCTCTTTTAAATGTGTTTTCTTGAAACAATTAGTCAAGAACCCTTTACTCCCAAACCTGCACGTTCTCTGCATGTTCTAAGACAAATAAAAATCAACACAGCATTCTGCAATGTAATCTGAACTCCCATCACCTCCTTCCAATGCTTTCCTAAGGAAAGGACCACAGTGGCCGAGTCTGATACTCCTACCTGCTGAACGGCTTTCAGTGAATATCACCTAAGTTCCTAACCACATTATACTCAGAGAAAACTCATTCCACTGCGGAAGGAGGAGCTGGGTACGTTCAGCAGTCACCGAAGGCAAGGTGCACAGACTGCCTTCACTTCGGCTCCCCCGGCAAGCATGCTCGCCTCTGCCCACCCAGGCTGCGGCGAGGACCAGCAGCTGCTGTGGTGCTCCAGCTGGACCCCAGATACCTGAGCTGCTTCAGGAACTCCACGTCCGAGTTGCTGTTGATGAGCTTGATGAACTCTTCGTAGGAAGGGGCGTAGGTGTAGGCTCGCTTGTGATGCTCACTCATCCGCTCCCTGCGCTCCAGCTGGGCCAGCAGCGTCTGGTTAATGTAGTCTGGGTTACTGAGTAAGGCCACCGCAGGCTTCAGCACTGGTGGGGGGGGAGGAGATGGCACAGCTGGAGAGGGTATTGCTGCTCTTTAAAGGGACTGTCTTTATATTGTGTAATTGAATTCACATTCGGGGGAGACTTAAAACTACCCAAACAGGGACCATACAGACACACACGTACCCACACACGCGCCTGCCTTTCCAAAAGTACTAACAAAGCTATCAAAATTAAGTGCTTTGATTTTTTTTCTTTTATTTTCTTTATAAGGCTCAACATGTTCTGTCTGCCCAAAGATGAAAAGCAACTTTCTCCCCACTGCTGAAAGCAGACCTCAGGGGAGAAGTTGTTAAAAAGTCAATGACACTATTACAAATTCATTCTATTAACTTTAGGTTCGAAAGTTCCTTTTCTCTGTGGCTGATGACACCAGCTCCCAGGTGCCACTGGCTGACCTGAAACACTGAGAGTCAGTCAGTGCCTAGCAAATGTAATGTTATTTGCGTGAAATCACGAGGTAGAAAATTTTCTCTTAGGTCGTATTTTTCTTCTTTTCCTTACCTGGCTAAGCATGTCCCTGCATATACTTTTTTCTAGTAATCACATTAGATCGTGGTACAGTTCCCTTTTTTAAAAAAATGTATTCCAAGTTCACAAAATTACATATAGGCATTATCGATGAATCTTGTAGCAAAGGTATTTTAAGTAAATGCACACTGGAGTTTGAATAGAGATACTCTTTCATTAACGTATGTGTTACTGGCCTGGATAATTCAAAAGCTACCCCAAATCGATGTTTCCTATGAAAAGCGTAAGGGCTGGTCATCCTGTGTCAAAATAAACAACAAAATGTACTCTGCACTGGGTGATGCTATATAAAAATTTGTTCATCTTATATGGCCACGTGATGCCCTCTCTGAGTGACATTTAAACTTAGTATTTTGAAAATATTCAAAATCTCCTACATCCTACAGTGTGCAAGGTCCGTGTAGGTGTCCTGTCACCTGTTACCAATCACATTAGTGTGTAACACATTCATTTGCACAACTGCCATCACAATTGGAAATATCGATACTTATGAGAGTCTACCTTTCATCGTGAGAATTTCTGCAAGCATTATACGTAAGCTGAGAGACTGGACATCCTTGGAGGGGAGCAGACAAAACACCAGAACCCGAGAACATGTCTGTAGGAATCTTATTTCTTCAACCGAGTTCCTCAAGCATGCATGCAGCACAAAAGGCCTCGGCTGGTCTTCCTGTCTACAAAATAGATACACGAGAGAGGATAAAAGAAGGAAAGGAAATTCTAGAAACAATTTAGTTATAAGCCATTAGGTAAAAAATATTTCAAATAGGCAATGCATTGGTTTTAAAAACTGTGTCTACTCCTCAATAATACCAGTGGTCAAGAATTTTCTCAACCACAGACTAATCTGGGTGCAAATGCATGGCCTTTTGGGATTTCAAACCTTAAGTAGCACCAACAGTTAGTTATACATAACTCCCGAATCATAGCAATAATCCGGAAAGGTATGAGTACTTCTTTAAGTAGATTATTTTTAAATCTCGTAGATCTCTTCATAAATGTGTCTATAGCTTCACTTTTCAAAGGAAAAAAAAACAAACAAACAAAAACCACTAACAAAGCATAAACCAGAGGCACCAGCCAGCTGTCCTGACTGGGTGATCATGGGATTAAAAAAACCTACGACTTGTTTACTGAGGAGAGAGCGCATGGCTTGACGCTACATAATTAAAGGGCAAATTGCCTTCTGCGAGGCTCCCGAGTATTTTCCGACTAGTTCTGCCAACCTGGGTCACAGACCCCCTGTCAGAACTGACCCCACCCCCACCCGAGGGCCGTTAGGTTGGAGGACCTGAGGGAGGAAAAATGGAGAGAACTTTCTACACCTCCTTTTCCTATAGTACCTTGACAGCAGTTCAAGAAAGAAGAGGGAGGTAATTTCTTAAAGTTTATGGGCTTCCTACTGTAACTCATGGCCAATATTGGAAGAGAGGAAAACAAACAAACACTGAACAGACTGGGAGAAAGCATACCAGGTCCTGCACGGGAAGTGAAACAGTAAGTGCTTAGTGGAGCCGTTATGACCAACGTCTCTCAGGGGTGAACCGTGATTTCTTTTTGCACGAGTCTAGACTAGTTTCTCAAATATGCACACTGAAAAAGAAAGGTTTCCCCCTTGTCTTCTCCAGCAAACAGGAGGGATTCACCCCTAATGTGCAAAGCCAACAGCATGAACAGAGAGATGTTAGGAGTGAGCCTTTGCCCATATGCTAATCTATGCTGACTTTTTTAACTGGCACCTTCAATTATTTTAAACTCTAGCTACGCTGCCGGTTAGAGTTCATAAGATTTAGATGCCACTTTGTCATTTCAAGGACTTTTAAGGGTGACACTTTACTTTAACATACATATTTGGTTAATATTATTGTGGGAAGCTGGCTAAAAAAAAAATCCCACTTTTATGAGACGCTTCTTTAAATAATATCAAAATCCCTCCCAAAGTGCACAATGCCCCTTCTCTGTGCCAGAGGAAGACAGACAAAGGGGCCTGATCCTCAGACTTCCACGAATTCCTCTCCCTCCTGCAGCTCAGGCAGGGGAGAACCTTCGGACTGAGTCGAAGCCCAGAAGGTTGGTCAGACGAGCTCGATCTCTGGAAAAAGGACAGGGAGCCCTCTGCAAACTCCAAGCAGGATATTCCCATGATGCCCCCTGGTAAGTGGTCAAGAGTCGAAGCCCAGAAGGTTGGTCAGACAAGCTCGATCTCTGGAAAAAGGACAGGGAGCCCTCTGCAAACTCCAAGCAGGATATTCCCATGATGCCCCCTGGTAAGTGGTCATCAGGTGCCGCTTCAGAAGCCAAGAAACAATCACGAGCCCAATGGCTGCTTCTGGGTCAGGAGATGTCCATCGCGAGTCTGGAGGATGCGGCCCTAGTCCTGGAGGCAGCATCCTCTTCACATCAGTCTGAATCTGTTTACTGCAGCTCTGTGACTTACCGTGGGCTCTCGTGCCCTGAGTGAGGAAAAGGACCTTTCGTGAATTTCCTATGTGCACTATCACTTCTCTTTCCCATCTACACCAAGAAGTATACATGACCATCACCATTTACAGATGAGCATATTGAGGATCTGAGCGGTTAAGTGAACAGCCCAATCACAGAGGTAACAAATGGTGAAAATACCTCTCAAGTCCAGACTCTTTACACCACACCACAGTCAGAGACTGCACAGATGAGGGGAGGGGAAAAAAACTGCAGTGATAAAGAGAGGAAATATGTGAATAAGA
Source organism: Tonatia bakeri (assembly GCA_004024845.1). Classification (NCBI taxonomy): domain Eukaryota; kingdom Metazoa; phylum Chordata; class Mammalia; order Chiroptera; family Phyllostomidae; genus Tonatia; species Tonatia bakeri. Next base: position 23,167 of record PVIA01005690.1, read on the forward strand.
ACATTATTTTTTCCCCTGAAACACCATATCGGTGCTTGACTGGTAAACAAAACACAGAGATAGTAAAGAAACTACTAAATTAAAGATGCTATCGATTTAATGGCATAAAAAACAATTGTTTTTAGATTTTCCTGAAACCCGCCAGAACAAGACAGATGGGACAAAGGAAGTGGAAGCAGAGGCAAGAATTAAATGTCATCTGGATTGGCTTGAAGCAGCAACAGAATGTTGGCCTGGAAATAAGTACAGGCCGACCGGAAAGCTGCCTCCACATAACCGCCTAACAGTCAGCCGGAGGGTGTATTGCTTTTATTAACGCAATTTATTATTCTCTTGTCTGATAGTGGCCAGTTCAACCGGAGCCTCCCAGGCTGTCAAGCCATTTTGCAGCCAAGGGCATCTGCACAGCCATGGAGATTTCTAGGATAAGGACGCGGTGTACCTGGGGTCAGCAAGTACAGATCTAGCCATCAAACCCAAATGAGCTGTCCACGTCTCCCGGTGTGATTTGTAGAAGATGAGACATAAGCAGATTATTGGCTCTCCAGGCTTCACCTCCGGGGCACGCGTGATCATCTGTATGCAGAACACCAGCGACCCACTGGTGCTTCCCAAACATCCATAACCCCAGAGAACAGTGCTAGCGTCTTTTCTTTAATAAGGCTCATGGACGCGAGCGTCTGTCTAGGCACAGCCTAGATATCAGCAGAACAAATCTACCCTGGGAAGAAGACAGCTAGAAGCCCAAAGAAGAGACGTCTCTAAAATGAAATAAATTTGCCTCAACCAGTGTGGCTCAGATGGTTGGGTGTTGTCCCATAGATCAAGAGATTTGGGGTTTAAGTCCTGGTCAGGGCACACGCCTGGGTTTGTGGGTTAGGTGCCTGGTGAGAGCTCATACAAGGGGCAACCGATCAATGTTTCTCTTCTTCTCTTTCTCTCTCTCCCTTCCTCTCTCTCTAAAAATAAATAAAATTTAAAAAGATAAAATAAATCCTGTTTCTATTATTATTCTGATGCTTTATCTGTATCATCTATTATTCACAGAAGCAGTAATTTCAGAAGATGGTAAACATCTCAATGAAAAATATATTTTAATGTTAAAATCAGATAATCATAAAAAATACCAAATTTCTCTAACCACTTGCTCTTCTCCCAAACGTAAATCCATCAGCCTTCTAACTGGAATAAAACATTGATTTAAAATACTTTCCAGTAGTGGACCATAATTTAAATATTTTACTTTAAAATGAGCGTCCACTTAATTCAAGTCTTTGGCAGTGTCTGCCAGGGAGAACTGTGGAGTGCCTCACGTAACAACGGACACTACAGCGAAGTAGCGGGTGCTCCACGGGGCTGCTGAACCCTCGAAAGGAGAGGCTGAAGCTTTGAGACTCTGGGGAGGTAACCCACAAGTCCCACCTCTCTCACTTTCCTTATTAGTTCACAGGCCCCCTTACTGGAAGTAAATTTCTCTGTCAACAGCAATTTTCAAAGACTGGTCTGGAGACTCCTACGTGTCCCCAAGACCCCTTCAGGGGTGCTCTGAGGTCAAAACTATATTCATAGTCATAGAAAAAATGTCATCTGTATTCTCACTCTCGGCCTCACGAGCACAGTGGAGTTTCCTAGAGGCTACAAGATGTGGTGACATCATCACCCTGATGGCTAATGGAGAGTAGACTGCGTATTCTTGCATTTTAAAAGTTTCTTAGCTTTAATACCTGACATGGTAAATACTGATAGATATAAGTGGTGAGCTGGTAAATGTTTAACAACTGGCTCTTCGATGGGGATGGGAAAAAAGAAAAGCTCTCATTCGTAGCGCTCACCCATTTCACAGTGGACATACCCCCATGTAGCCAGTTACAAGCTAACAATGTGACGTCACGTGCACAGTTAGCTCTCCTCAGCCAGGACAAGCTGGCCCCTGCACCCGAGGTATGATCCCATAAACAAACACCCTTTAGGGTTCCTAGTAACTTGTAAGAGCACAGAGGACTCCTGAGGCCAAAAAAAAATAGTAACCACTGCACGGTAATTTTTTTAGACCATGGGTTGTAACCCACAAGGAACAAAATAGAATTTACTTAGCCTCAAACACCATTTTTAAAAAATGCTAACAAATGTATCAGTTATCCCATGTAATAAGAGTATTGTTTTATGAAATTGGGTCACGATGTAAGATGTATTTCTTTCTAGGGATCCAAGTTTCTACAAGTTTGCCGGAAAACTGCAGGTGTGTGATGGCTCTGAGGACCTTGGACTCAAACCTGTGCCCAGCAGACTCGGGAGGGAAGACAACACAGGGGAAGAGGCAATACACCGGCAGCCGACAGCTGCCGTGTGAGAGAGTTCAGCAACCAGGCCCCACTGAGCAACATCGCAGGGCAGAAGGGAGGCTGCTTCCTGACAAATTCACGTGACAGAGCTTCTTAGAACAAGAAGACGAGTTACCACCTATGCAATGAGGCTACTTACTTACCCCCTTGTGTATTTTTCAAAAACTTTACCGCTTCCCTAAAAGTGGAGGTAGAATAACACCAGTGAAAATAGGCCAATTAACTATAGGGAGCCCTGTTTCTACTCCAGCTGGGTCCACATCCAAGCAGGCAGAAGGCTCTTCATTTCAGTAAGCCTACTTGGTATGCACAGGTTAGAAGTGCATAATCCATCACTCCTTCACTCACTGGGGAGCAAAGCATTCATTGAAGATCCTATCAGCAAACCTAAGAAAGCAAGATTTATCACCAGCACAGAACTGGCCTCATTGAAGTCTTCTTCCAAAGGCAATTGCGTAAGGGGCACAGACCTTCCGCATGCATGGTACAAAAGGCCAACAAGCCCCCCGTTGGCCGTTTTCACATTGAAACATCTCTAATCATATCGCACAAGCTCCAATATTAAGTTCCATCTAAAAATCCATTTTCAGGATGTGGTAATGTTCTTGACACAGGGCTCACCAAAAAAAAAAAAAAAATTGAACTTTGCTAAATATTGTAAACTCAATGATATTCTTTACAGCATAAAATACTATAATTTTCTATTTCCAGGTATCCATAATACTATTAATAACTTCACAATAGTGCTGATTCAGTGAAATTCACTTCACTGTTTAAGATACTTACAAAATTAAACAAGTCTACAAAGTAGTTTGCTATTACAAAGTTATTTTTAAAAAATCTGTGCAATCACAACACTATAATTATTCCCCTCAATATGTCTACATTTCAAGCCCAGTGTCAGCAAGAGATAGAGTATTCTAGAGTTCATCTTGACTGTGGTCCCTTGATCAATAAGAACAGTATTTGCATGTGAAAGAGGAGGGGGAGGTTTCCCCGTATTCAAACCTTTACCTGGCATTCGCAGCCTTCAGGTCACAGAAGTGAGTGAGTAAGGTCCTCACGACGTCATTGCAGACGACCTTAACCACGTCCACGTGGCTCAGTCTGTGGTGCAGCTGTTTGGCAATCTCCCAAAAGTCTTCCAAGAGCAGGTTGTAAAGCTGTCCCTCATCTTTGCTGAGGTTCCCGTACCAGGACAGAATGTAATCTCTGTAACTGTAGTCAAACACTACCGGGAATAAACAAAGCAGTGAGCAAAACTCAGATGAAAGAAGCAAAGACCGAGACAGCATTTATACTGGAGACTGGCCACCTACTGTTTAATGTACACTTTAAAATACAAAAAGGACAGTAGAGGCCTGGCTGTGTGGCTCAGTAGACTGAGTGCTGTCCTGCAAACCAAAGGGTCACTGGTTCAATTCCTTGTTAGGGCACATGCCCGGGTTGTGAGTGAGGTCCCCAGTGGGGGATGCACAAGAGCCAACCACACATTGATCTTTCTCCCCACCTTTCCCTTTCTAAAAATAAATGAAATACAAAGAAAGTACAAAAAAACCCCACATAATCTTTCAAAATGGAAGATTCTCATTTAACTGGAATTTTGGGGGTACAGTGACCAATGACCTTATGTCTTGGATTTTCTTGGGCAGCTCAATTTTTAAATAGTATGTCTGGTTCCAAACTATCTAAAAATAGAGCATCTTAGATAGTGACGACACACTTACAGAGTGTACGGATTTATCAATTTGTTGCCTCGCAGCTCCAAATTCACCCTTTTTTGCCCCACTCAGATATTGGAGCTCACCCCCGTACCCATTTCTCCTTTGCCAACCAGCATCATGTTATTACATTCTATCAGTAGAGGGTGCCGGGGGCACCCTGGGGCAGAAAGGGCTTCTCTTCCCGGCCCCTGTGTGCTCTCCTTGGGTTGCTCTGCACGCGCAGCCTACGGCGGCACAAGGGGCACTGACGGTGCTCGCTCCCGGCAAGTTCCAACAGCACCCAGAGGGCGGCTTCCCAGAGAACCCTGCTGGCACACGAGGGCGCTTCCCCCAACTTCTGGTATCTCCCCAAGCCTCTCCACCATCACGGGGGACAAGGCTGTGTCCTCCCCAAAGAGGCCTGGATCGCGGCTCTCTGTGGTCAGGGACTCCACTTCCAAATGCACCCCTCGCCCAAGTGCTCTGCCTCGGCCCCGCTCATCTGCTAATCCCCTATTCTTCAGAGTTCTCTTTACCGCTCAGGAATTAACCCCATGTGACAAGTTAGCAATTCTCTTTATTTTAATCCCACCCCAAGGATACATTTATCAATCTGAGAGAGAGAAATACTGATGTGAGAGAGAATCATCAATTGGCCGCCCCCTGTACGCATCCCAACCGGCAATCGAACCCACAGCCTACATACGTGCCCTGACTGGGGATTGAACCCGCAACCGTTTGATATATGAGACGATGCTCCAATCTACTGAGCCACCCAGCCAGGGCCAGGGGAAATTTTTAAATAAATGTTCTTAAGTATTTCTTATAAACTGAACTGAAATTGCTGTAGCCTTAACAAGCAACCCTGTTATAATTTGCAAGCACACCAAAAAGACCCTCAATTTTATGAAGGCAAGTCTACTAAAAATAGCTAATAATATTCGGAATTTCAATTAAGTATACTGGTACCAGGGTTTAAAAATTAAAATACTCTAGAGATGCAAATTATAATCACTACAGATTTTCCAAATGCTTACAAAACCTCTCAGCCTTCCCAGCACACATTTTTAGGCCCTAATTCCTTATTAAATTAAATGTCCAGATTTTTAGAAGGCAAATCTGGTTTTGATTTGTCTCATGTTAGCTTCCTTTTCAATTAAATATTTTAAATGATTATTTTCTTTATTGTATAGAAAAGCTTTGGAATATTAAGTTCATTAATATATTGGCAAGGACTATATGATTAATGTACTTCATTACTAAACTATATTGCATTAACCTTGGTAAAATAGCAACTTGAAGCCTACGTTTGTTAATTCCAGGTTTATTTTACTTGGGGACTGTTCTGAATGGCTTGGAAAGCTGTCATTGATACCGTGATCTAAGTAGGGGAAGTATATTCTCCTGGCTGTATTCTCTGAGTCTTCTTAAATTTTTTTCCTGTGTTTGCTTTTTTTTAAATTTTATTTTGTATTGGGTTCAGGCGTACAGCTTAGCAGCTAGACGATCACACAGTTCACATAGCGTTCCCCTCGATGTTTCCAGTACCCCAACTGGCACCATACATAGTTACTGCAATATTCATGCTGCTTTTTAACAACTACTGCTAAACGCACAAATCTTGCTCTCAATAACCACTTTTATTACAGCCTATCTCTCTCCTTTGGTAGGTCACATAATCATCAACTCTCCTGGCAATCATTTGGCTTAAAACAAAGGACAGCACATTGTAAAGGTTAAGAATGTGCCCAAAACTACTGTGGAAAAGTGTAACTAACCAAAGCTCTTACCCAAAGGTTTTGGATAATATTTTCTTTCAAAGGAAATCAATGAACAGGAATTAACCTGAGAATAACGTGGGTTTTGTTTTTTGTTCATTTGTTTTGTTCTGTTTTGTTTTTTGTCAACTAGGTCTCGGCCCTATCCTGTATGTCTCCCCCGAATTACTTCTGAAATGAACTGGCCCATCCTAGAGAAATACGCCATGCTGAAGTGCAGGGAAACTGCACTTCGGAGTCTTCAAAAATTAAAGGGATGCCGTGTCCATAGCAGCATTGTGCACAACAGCCAAGAGGCAGAAGCAACTAACGTGCCCACTAATGGATAGCGAATGAATACACAAAATGTGGTACATGCAACAAGTGGAATGTTATTCGGACTTAAATGGATGGAAAGTCTGACACATGCTGCAACGCCGACGGACCTCGAGGACATTATACTAAGTAAATAAGCTAGAAACAAAAGGGCAAACACCATATGATTCCATTGACACGTGGAACTTAGGAGTCAAACTCACAAAGACAGAAGGCAGAATGGCGGTTACCAGGGACTGGGTAGGGGAGAGTAGGGAGTGTTGTTTAGTAGGCACGGAGTTTTGGTTTTGTGAGATGAAAGAGTTCTAGAGACTCTGCACAATGATGAAAATAACACTGCTGAAGCTTATACTTAAAAATGGTTAAGATAGGAAATTTTACATTATGTGTACCTTACTACAATTTAAAATAATTTTTAAACAAAGTAAGGAGAGAGTTCCAGGTCCAGGGATGGTGGAATAGTTTTTATCAGACTAACCTTCATACAGAAAACAATTAGGAACCCTGAAAAAAAATTAAGAACTATTTAAAGGCACTGGAAACAGTCCAAGTAAGCAGAAACTGAAAAAGAATCTACCCCTGAAAGAAGGAACTAACACTGCATATAACTCACGTTTATACAACGTCCCCCGAAGGCCCTCAAAAGTCCTAGACACACAGGCAGTTAAACTTAGACTGAACATCTGTTTTTTGGTTTGGATTTTGCTTGGGTTTTTGTTGTTGTTGTTTTAAGATATCAAAAAACAGAGTTAGAAACCGCCAAAGCAGCTGGAAATACAAGTAGGAAATACCAAAAAGGGTACAGCCACAAAACCTGGGTACGAACTCTGAAACCGCTGACGGCTCTAAACTAAACGTGCATGGAGTGGGACAACAAGGAGACCAGTGGGAGGCGGAGACCCCAGGACGGCTGCGAGAGCTGAGCAGAGCCTTCATCTGCTCTCCCCTGCAGGGATACTGTTCGGAGGCCGAGTCCTGCTAAGCTACAGGTATGACCGTGGCTTCCATTGACGCTGTGGAAGGACCACGAAATAGGCGAGTTCAGCCTAAGTCCCGGGACTAACCGATTCACTTAGACAAAGGACAAAATCCAAATTGATTCACCCTTAAAAAATGTATAAAACCAAGTATCTTCAAGGTGATCAATCAGTTGAAAATTAAACTGCATGCTAGAACAAAACTAATATTCTTCAGAGGAAGGTAACAGAATCTAGAATATCTAGAAAGTAGGATTCACATTGCTCTGTACACAATTAAAAATAATTAGACCTGAGAAGAAACCCAGAAAAGTAACATATAGTCAAGAGAAAAAGCAATCAGCAGAAACCAACCCCAAGACAGCCTGGATGCTGGAATTAGCAAACGGGTACTTTAAAGCAGCTATTATAAATATGTTCAAGGAATTAAAGATAGAAATGGTCATAATAAATGCCAGATGGAAAATCTCAGCAGAGAAGCAAAAAAGGACCAAAGAAATTCTAGACATGAAAAGTACAATATTTGAAATAAAACATTTGCTAGATGCACTCAATTAACCACAGGAGGCAAATTTTCTGTGATGACATTCTTCAGTTTGGTGAAGGCGGTGGTCACATGGTTATAGGCACTTCTGAAAATTACTGAATTGTATGCTTAAGATTTGTGCATTTCAAAGTAGATTAACTTTACCTCGATAAAAGCAATTAAAAATTACTTTTGAGATTAATAATAATAAAGTCGAAATTTAAATCCAATGTTTTATCAAAGTCACCATACTTTACTAATACAACAGAAACATTTTCAAAGTTTAATTACAGTCCCCAAAGGTCTGAGATTCTATGAAACCACACAATTTCCAACCGTCTCTGCACTTACACAGTATTCATTTTCAAATGTTCATAAGGTGATGTTGGTGAACTACAGCCAGTAAAACACACTTGTTTACATTCCACTTACTTAGTTCTTTCTTAACTTCCTAATATCATGTATTTGCCTGAAAAACTCACACCTTTTTTGCACATATAACTGAAATTGTCAGTGTTTTCGGAAACATAATTTTAAAAGTCGCGTTTGAACTTTAATTCAATCAAAATATATTATTTTTTTAAACATCAGTATTTATAATAACACTTATTCCCACCTCGAGACATGTAACAATATTACACCCCCTGCAACCCCCCATTCAACCTTCCTCAGTACAAATTTCATGCCTTTGTAAGGCTGGTCACTATCCCTTATGTTGGTCAGTTGGTTTGTCCGTCGGTGAGCCGGAGTAAAGCATATTCATTCCCACTACCCCTTCTCTGGGTGACATCTAAAAGAAGAGAGTATTTTAGGAGGTAGGGAACAGACCCTTGCTTCCTATGGTGAAACAGGCTCCACGTGGCTGGCTAGCTTCAGGTGACTTAGAAATTCTTACTTAATAAAATGTTTACATCCTGTCTGTTCTACCAAAACATGAACATATTTACTTAGTCATCAAATAAAAATTCATGAAGAAAAAAAAATCCTAATAGTATATAGAGATAGGAAGGAAAGAGAACTTTGTTAGAGATTATTTCCCTTTCAGAATACCATAACGAAGTGCTCCATATGGCAATGGTGCTCTCCCACTTAATCCTTACCTTCTTTCAGAGCCTTATCCATGTGATGAGAAATCACTGCCCTTCTGGACTGAACTGTTTCCTGGGAGTTTCCAGAAACAGGACTCTGACGTGTAAGAAAGAGAGAAAAGACACAGATTACTAAACAAATAAATCACATATAAAAATAAAATCAAAGGTATGAAATGTCCTCTAAACAAGCAATAAGATATTACTTATCAGATTAGAAAGTTCTTTGGGAAAAGTAAACAAATGTTTAAGGTCAGTTTAAAGTTTTTGGAAAAAAATAATTCAGGAAGGATTTTTTTCCCTTTTAGATACCAAAAAACGTATGATGCCAACACAGAAATAAACAAACCAACAGAACAGTAGAAAGTACAAAAACATGCAAGATGTTCGGAAACATGGACACCAAACTATTAAAAGTGGTTCTCTCTAGGGAGGGGCATAGGATTTTTAACTTCTTACTCAATATATGTCTCTATAACAGCAAGTTTTTAAAAATGTTAATTATCACTCGGCAAAAAAAAAAAAGTGGTGGAGGAGAAAATGTACAGAATTAAAATCCCACTATCGGGCTAGTAAGACTACATTACTACATTAAAGAGGAAAAACATTTTAAGTGTTCACACACCAAAGTAATCAAAAGCATGTATAATGTAATTAAGCCTACTCATTGGTTTTGGAGGCTAAAAAGCAACTAAGTAGTGTTAACATGTAGAGTATTTTTTTTTTTTTGCATTGCACATATTACAAGTGTTCGGCCAGCATTATTACATCACTTAGGAGATCAAATGGCTAATGTCACTATCACCCTCGTGCAGCAAACCAGCCTGAGGAAACCACTTTGCTCGCAGGCAGGCCACCCAAACACAGCTGCAGGCAGCCCCACGCGTCTGGGCCACCCAACCAGGAGCAGGAAATTTCTAGACCCAGCTTAGTTTCACACTACCCATTGTGGCAAGTGCCAACAGTGTCATCTGTTTTTGTGATCACCTTATTAAAAACAGACAAAAAGCCATAGTTTTAAGCTTAGTTGAAATACTTTTAAAAGCCTTAAGTATACAATTATACTCATGAAAGAAAAGGATTCCTTTATGCTACAAAGTAACATACCATTCACTACTTTCCTGTGGCATGTTTTTAAACCCTTAAATAATCATAATACTATAGACGAAAGCCATTTAATGCATAAAAGAAAGGCACTTTCAACCATTTAAACCTATTTTTTACTCCCTGAGCAGCTTGTTATAAAATTAAGTGGTCACTACATTTTATTATAATTTTTAAATCCTAGTGCTTTTTAGAATATCAGGAAGATATTTAAGCAACCTATGGATTTTTTGGACAATGTTTTAATTGAATTAATATTTGTAGAGTACTATACTGATAAATAAACTTTAATTGCAACTTTTCAGGCCTTTGACAACTAGGCAGGTACGGTTCCCCAAATATGGGTGTGGCAGTTTTAATGTCCCTCACTGATCAGATGGTAAAACTAAATAACACCACACCTACTCGAGCAGACCCTATCTGGGGTTACTGAAATGAAAACTGCCTTCGTGGGATGGGAGAGAAGCAGGTTTTCTGTGCTGGTGTCTAACTCCACAATTTCCTTCAAAACTTAAGTTTTTTATTCTTACTTTTAATTTCTTTTGCCTCCCTCGTTTAATTTCTTTTGTCCCGCTCTACGACTTCTTGCCATCTGTCTGCACATGACTTTTCTGTCTCTGCTTTGTACTTAGACATAAAATGTACATAAACATATGTTGTCACGATGACTGTGTCTGAATAAGGAATTAATTTATTCTCTTCAATTTAAAAGCTAATGAGATTAACGTTTTTCCATTTTAGGCTCTTTAAAAGTAGAAGGCCTGTTATTCTGTCAATCTGATTTTCCAATCTGGTTCTGGATTCCCCCAGACCCCCATGCCCAGGGGTCACTGGCCCATATTGGAAAGAAAAAGGTTCCTGAGCCCTCCCTACCTCACCCCACAGACTGATGGTGAGTCTGTATGTAAGGAGAACAGAAAGACAGCAAACATCGTGGGCCCAGAATAACTGTGTAACTACGCATGGAAATCCCTTTCTCGGGGATTAATATTCATGGCGCCAGGGTCTCCTCGTGTCTAAAGTCCTACACAAGTGTAAGTCTGCCACAACACACTTCATTTCTTTCAGATCACAAAGATGGAACTTACTAATCGTCATCCCAAGGAAGAGAAAGAAAAAAAGGAAGGAGAGCCCTGGTGGGAGTGGCTCAGTGGATTGAGCGTTGGCCTATGAACCAAAGGGTCACTAGTTCAATTCCCAGTCCAGACATACGCCTGGGTTGCGGGCCAGGTCCCCAGTAGGGGGCACAGAAGAGGCAACCACACATTGATGTTTTTATCCTTCTCTCTCTCCCTTCCCCTCTGTCTAAAAATAAATAAATAAAATCTTTTTTTAAAACAAGGAAGGAGAGAAAGGGAAAGGAGTAAAGAAGAGGGGAGGGGGGAAAAAGGGAGATAGGGAGGTAGGAAATTGGAGGGTGGAGTGGTGGGGAGGAACGCTAAAACAGATGCAAAGTGTGAACAACTTCCTGTGGCCTGGAGGTCAGGGACCAGAAACTGTCTTCATTCTCCTTCTATTTATAAGCTTGAGAAAAAGAAACTCCACATGGCAGACACTTCCCCAAAGGACTTGTTCTTTAAGACGAATGCAACCTTCCCCCAATCTGTGTTGCCTGTGCAAATTAGGCTCTTTACTGGACCACGAGGAAAGCATCCCAAGGACCCACACACAGGAGACTGGTGTGGCAGGACGATTTACTCAGGTGGAAACAGACGCTGCTCCAGGGGTTTCTGACGTCCCCTTGCCCTGTGCCCTGCCGTGGAAGAAGTCCAACCACGTCCTCAGCAAAAAGAAAGCAAAAGCCAGTGTCCAGAGTTCCTGCTTCACATTAAGCTCAGCTCAGCCCATCATCTGGCTAGTGTAGCTTGTGTCCCAGGCTGCAGTCCATTGCTGTGCTGAGATATTCAGCCTCCCCAGTATGGCCTGCATGTGAAGTCCACGTGGCTGCTGCTAAGGCCACAAGGCCATGGAGAGAAGACACATGAGTTCATGGGGCAAATGCGAGGGGCGCAGGGGGGAGAGAGAGAGAGAGAAAGAGAGAGAGATCACGAGATCTCTTCCTTGCTCCTCTGGGATTATATTAGCTTGGGTCTGGGATGGACCAGGTACTTTTTCAAAAGAACCAATCGACTTCCTAGGCTTTCTCAGGCTTTGCAGTGGGTCCGTCCCCTAGTTAGACGGACAGGCCTCTTTGGTCAAGCATGTCCCCCTGCGCCCCCTCCCCCAACAATCTGATGCAGGAGAGGGGAAGGAGGAGTGTTAATCCCCTTGGTGGAGCAAGGCTGTAGCCCCCTGGAGTATGAAAAGCTGTAGCTTCCTGGTGAAGCAAACAGGCTCATGCTCCCTGTTTATTAAACTCAGTGTCTAATTCCCTTTGCTCTCTGCTTTTTTAAAATTAATAACTAGCTAACTACCTACGGTAACATCTGCACGATCACAGGTCTCATTCCTCAGGTAAAGCCTACCTCTCTTCCTGACAATCGCTTTCCTAAAATAGCAGTTTTAGGAAAGACGAAAGAAAATTAAGTGTGCTTCTGTGTCACAAAGGAGAAGTGATAGAAATCTTCAATATCCCGGTTCGGACATTAGGACTTCAAAAGTAGTCTGACCAGTCAGTCAGCTCTCATTTTAAGTTTTTAGTATTCATACCGTACTGGTCACTCATAAAAGCTTTTGTTAGAGTGGTACCCTTTGTCATGTAAAAAAATATGCCTCAATTTTCATTTCATTAAAATAAATGTAAGCTGGATTAATTTTAAGATTTAAACCTAACTTAAAACCAACACACCAAGGTCATTTTAAGAACTCAGTGAGTTCTTTGGGGAAATAAGAAAACAAGAGGTCTTAACATATAAATGCCCATTTTAGAAATGCTTCCCACAGACAGGGCAAAGCCTGGAAGCTTTCCTCTAATACACATATGTAATGACATCCTCAGCATCCAAGGAGAGATGCCATATCGAAAAACCCTTTCCCGAGAACACACCAGCTTTCCGTTTACTCCTAAATATCAGCTGTTAGTCCAGAGCCATAACACACCCAAACCGTCTGTGTGACAGCTAAGACACTGTGAGTGCATCGTGGCTGTGGATGCCCTCTCCCGAGGAAACGGCAGCCACCGAGTCTCCGTGCAGAGAGATCTGGGTACTCTGACGCCACTAGCCACTAAACACCCGGGAACAATATGGCATCTGGCCAAGACATACGCCTCAGTGTCCACCGTTCATAACGCTCACGTGGCTTCCCGCGCTGCTCCCTGTGGGGGCACAGACGGGCCGGGACAGCCAGTCACGACTTCCAGTTCCCGTCATGCCCACTGCCTCTCTCCCTCATTAGATACTTGTACTCTTACATTTTTTTTAATGTGTTTTGGTTTACTTTAAAAAGAAATATGCTTTACAGAGTTGCAGGGGTGATGGCTATGATTTCTTGTAAAGCTATTAAAGTAGTGATTTATCCTAGGAACACACACACACCCCCAGTCATCACCATTAACCACATGGAGCTGTCACATGGCTGAGTCTCTGCAGATGTCTGAGCATCTGACCACCTACTGGGGTCCCATGACAAACAGTCTCCTTCTCAAACTGTTGTTTGCAAAGCCATGGCTCCTTTCAAACCAATCATACTCTGCCTCAGCCTTAAAAAAGCAATAATTTATTTAAAACCAAAGAAATGAAGGGATCACACCCATTCTTCCGCAGGAAGGTAGGAAAGGACTGAGAAACGTGAAAGGCCATCTCTTTTAACGGAGACCCTGACAAAAGATGGTGACACAGCAGTAAAAGTCATGCCCAATGTGGAGGCTGAGCAGCCCCGTCGCAGAGCCAGGAGGGGGGCAGGCAGAGTGGGAAGAACGCTGGCTCTCAAGTCTAATGGCACATTTTCCTAAGGACAGATCCTGGACTCAGCCACTTCCCCCTCAAGGTTAAGCGGGCTTACAACACCTCAGAGGATTAAATAAAATGACTAATTCAGGGGCCCAGAAGAGAGAGAGAGAGAGAGAGAACCCAGGCGCTTAGTGAGGAATGTGAATGTGTGAGGGGTCACTGCTGCTGTACAGCTGGGTGTTCCGAGTCTCTGCAACATAGAATGAAAATCAAAAATTTTAGATGATATCTCCAAGTAATGCATCATTATTCCAAACACTCCTTGCACTGTTGGGGCCAAACCATAAGCCACATTCAAACCATGGGCATCTCAGTCTGTAACTGCTAGCTCACGGAAAGCAAGTAGCAGAACGCCTGGCACATACTGCTATATACAGCCATTATCATTAATTAAATCAAAATGTTACTAACTTTCAGCAAATTGAGGCTAATCAGATGGTTGCTAATCTGCTTTCTAAGAGAAAAATGAATATTAACACAAAAGCAAAATCTCTATTAACTGATCAGCAGAGGTAGATTTTGAGGTAAGTTAACATGCTTAAGACTGCTTTTCCATTTAGTTGGAAGAATTTGACACAAGGGAAGGAAAAAAGTGCTTTATTTATAATGTCAGGGACTCAAATCTTAAGCTTAGAAAACACACTCCATTTGATTACAAGAGAAATTTAAGTATGTTTCAAATCAGACACGGATTTGGAAGCTGAAATTATAACATACACTTGAAAGTACACAGGCAGACAGCAGTTTGCCTAAGTTGGCAAGTACAGAACGGATATTTGGGCTGGCAGGGAAGAATGAAGAGGAGCAAACTGGCTGAGGAAATGAAATTGGAAACTGACATTAGCGTTCTGCATTCCTGAAAGGTTTGTGTAATAAAAATCCTGTGGCCATTTAATCACTGGCTTCCATCATGGTTCTGAGTTCACAGGGGAAGGCGCAGGCTGACATGACCTGAATCGCATTGCCACCCATCCCTACAATCATCTAACACTGACTGCGGACTCTGTATGTGTCTGCCACTTAGCTCAGTACTAGGGCTACAAAGGCGAGTGAGTTACATTGTCCGTGCTCCAGGGGCCTAATGTCTTCTTGCTGGAAGCTCATGATCAAGGGGCTAACGAACTACGCCACTGTGGGAAGCCGTGTTTCTGAATCCTAATATGCTTCCGATTCCAGCATCTTCTCTATGTTTCGCTCTCCAGCCCAGGTCATGGAAGAAAAGTTATTCGGAGATACCATCAGTCCACGAGATCACTTCAGAGGAGGTGTGAAGTTCAAACACATTGCAGTGGGTTACAAAAATTATTCTCATTCACGGGAGTTCTCACTGAAACCGGGGAATGTAAGTGACAAAGGGGCCGGCGTGGCTGCCCGGCTGCGGGGCTCCCGTGTGGCCCCACGACGGATGAGTCACACACAGTGGCTCCTTCCGCAGGGATCTTCAGTGATGAAAGCAATTACTGTTTTATTTTTATACTCCATGTTCTGGGATGGCATGAGGCTACTCCTAATCAATGTGTTGACTGGCCTTTAAATAACAACCGGTGATACAATATTCAGTACCTGGTTGGAAAAACATTACATTGGTAGTTTGATTCAGTGGATCTCAATGTCCATCTTACCGCTGAAGAAAAATTTCAGCTCTGGGCGGAGTGGCCCAGACAACTCACATGAGTGAGATACCGAGAGTGTATGAGATGAGTTACTGCCACAAAAATAATTCACATTCCAGAAACGTGAAAGTGCAACTCAATGGAACTGACTCGAAGAGGCTAATGTTTGCACCCCTTCTCACTGGTGAGTGGAAGTTATCTGCCCCAGACTAGGTCTGGGTCATAAAATCATTTCTCCCAGTCCCATCTAAAATCAATGTGTTGAAACTCGGAGAATAAATCCTCCTCCCTGAAGAAACATGGTATTAAAGGTCGGCCGCCCTGCCGTAGGTATCACCGCTAAGGAGAGAGGGCGGAGAAGTGCGAACTGGGCGCAGAGAATGCCGACGGTGACCCTGGTGGGCGGCAGGAAGGCCCTCTCCACTGCTTCCGAGCACACTACTTGCCTTTCTAGAATCACTTAGGGCATTTTTTTCAAACATATGTTTCTAGATCCTATCCCCCAAGAGTCTTTATTCAGAAAGAGGAAGATGTGTCTTTGGGATAAGTACAGTACTTTTCACAAAGATTTCTAAACTACTTTTGCACCCTGAGATCACACTGAGAAACACTATTCAACGGTTGTCATGACAAAATATGACCCCTAAAAAAAATTGAGAAGTATTTTATTATTCAGAAGATTTATTTTAATGTAAGAAGGTCACAATCATTTTACGTAAATTGGGAGCAGAATCACAAAAGATTTGCTCCTAACTTCAAATTTGCTTAGTTCACTGAAACAATAATTATAATGCTTCATTTGTATTCCAATATGGAGAGGAGGTAGTATGAACTCTGTCTGTGTAGAATTTCTATTCCACAATGATATCACCAAATCATTAATCACTTTAAGAGACAAAGAAACCAGTTAAATTAATGAAGAGGCCGTTTCAAACACTGTGCTTAAATCAAGCGCAACTGTAGTCCTGCAATGGTCTACACGCCACACTGTGCACAACCACTGAATAAAACAATCCTTGGAAATCTGACTTGGCTAAAACACACTCCTCTAAAGAAATAAGGATTCTCTGTATGACCTGACACCTGATTTCTACCGCACTTTGCAGATAAAACTGCCCCTGAGCACAATGACAAGCACACGTCCTGGACGCCCTGGCCCCGGACAGACAGTCAGAAGACAGCAGCGCCCCCCGACCCACGCCCAGCCTCGCCCACCCCTCTGACTTTATAATGGGTACGGCCATCTTCCTTCATGGGCCACATTTACCAGGGACCTTCTGGAGCCAATTCCTTCACTCCAAAGAGAAAGAAGAAGATGAACGACATGGACCATCAGGGCAGATCACATCCACAAGTGATCTGCGACCCTCCAGGGACCCTCGGCTCCACTCCCGGGTCTCACAGCCACGCCACAGGCTTTGGCATGAGTTAGGAGACCTCCAATCCCTGCAACTGTCCTTTTCTCTAAGCCCATAGTGCCCTCCTGGCCTCAGCTCCTTCTTGGCTTAGTGACACCTGAAGCACTCTCACCAAGCACACCTGAGCCCTGACCTGGCCGTACCTGGCCCCCGGCCTGTCTTCTTCACCGGAGGCTGGAGCGGAGTGCTCCTCCGACCAAAACATCACCTCCACACCCGTGGGTGTTGTCACCACATTGTCCTGTCCTCTAAAACAATCCACCCCTTACCTTTGCTGTACTTCCTCTCCTCTGTGGGCAGGAGAGCACGAAGATTAAGAGAGGTGGCTCCTGAGTCAGAAAAGCCTGGGTCCCTCACTCATTACCTCTGTCACCTTTGGCGAGTCACTTAACCTCTTTAAAACTGTTTCCTGTTCCGTAAACTGAGGAAAATAGTAACTATCTCATGAAGTCACTGCGGATTAAATGAAATCCTCAAGTACTTAGTAGAGGACCTGGCACACAGTAAGGGATCAGTAAATGTTTTTGCTGTTATTCTCTCCAATAACTCTCCCCGAAACCTTTCACGGTGCTCTTAAAATCAGTCTTGATGCATGTCATTCTCCTCACCATCAGCAATTAACTTTGCCTCCCACTGACCGAGAAAGTCGAGGTGACCAGCAGGAGATCTCTTAACCCCCTGCCTGCCTCCCACGGAGTGCTCTCTCTCTGTCCCCATTTTACCTCGTTCACGTGAGTCCAGGCCTGACCGTCCACCTGTGCTCAGACCCTGCCTGCCCGGACACCGTGCTGTCAATCACATACTCTGTTCCAGAGGTGTTCAGGCTCTCCCTCTCCACTTTACAGGATTTCCCTTTAACCCAGAAGCGCGCTTCAATCTCTCCCCCAACAACAGGAAGTTCCCCAGACACACACAGCACATCGAGCTGTAAGTACTGCCTTCTCCTCTTTCCTTCTTGGCCAAGCTTCTCGAGCACAGTCCACATGCTGCCTCTGCTTCCTCACCCCCCACTAGCTCTTCAGCCAGGACGATGTCACCTCTGTCCCCCTGTCCACCCTGACCACCTGAACAACATGGGCACAGACCTCCCAGCCCTGCGTGCTGTCAGAGTGTTGGGAACTGCCCCACCTGGTTTCAGAAGCTGTAACCCCCGCCAAGGCTAAGGCTGAGGGAGCGACCTTGGACCATAAACCACCAAGGAGACAAAAGCTTATCTCCCTGGCAGGAATGCTGCTTCTGCTCCTTTTACTTCATCCATAACTGGCCCCCAATGCTTGGTCAGTTAGCCAATGATGGGTAAGATTCCCCAAGGGGGGTAACGACCTAAGATCACGATCACGTGGGAGGCACGATCACGTGGGAGGACCTCAAGGAAGGACTTTGGGGGCTACAGCAAAAGGGGCTCATGGACCCTCGCCCCTCAGCTTTGACAAAGCCTGAGTCCTCATTGTCTGCGAGAAATCTCCTAATCTCTTGGCTGCCTTACTTCCCTTGCTCCACCTAAGCCTGAAACAATGAGAGAGGGTGGTGCAGCCCTGTGCTGGAAAGGGCAGGTTCCCTGGGTGATCAGGCCTAAGAAAGAATATGTAAAATCCTGTGAAACCTGCTTTGTTTAGAATGCCCTCAATTAAATGATAAGGGTCCAAACAAGAAGTAAGTTTGTTCCTCAAAGTTTAACAGCTCTTTAGCTATCTGACCCTGACTCAAAATAGGCCCTCAGAATTCTTTGTTATCCATTGTTTGATCCTTACTGCCTGGCAATGATTAATGAGCTTCACCTGAATTCCTATGTAAATGAGCCCAATAAAAGCCCAGGAGGAACAGGCTCTTGGTCCCTCTCCTTTGAGAGATTGGCCACCTTTCCTCCCCAAGCAGACCATGTCTTGGTAGACTTATATGAGAATATCTGTGGCGGCTGCCGGGGGGCGGGGGGCCGCAGGTGGAGCCCCCCCACATCAGAGCCAGTGGACACGTCTGGTCCTCCTCCTGGACCTCTTGGCTCCACCTGACAACACTGGCTATGTATTCCCTGATGCTCTTGGCCTCTCTGGGCTCTTCCCTCCTGTTCACTGTCTCTGGCTCTTTTCTCTCACACTCGGCGGGCTCCTCTCTGCCTGCCCTTCGATCAGCTCATTGCTTTTCAGCCATTCCAGGCTACCCTTGGCTGTCATATCAAGCCTGTGTTTCAATACCGCATGTGCACTGACTGCCAGCAAATCTGCTAGTTTCACCCCGGTCTCGCCCTCAAATTGCACAGCTAAACATATCAATAAGGTATCTCAAAATGGGCATAGCCAAAATTTACTTCATTACTTTCCACCATCACAAACCTGCATCAAAGGGACCTGTGTCCTTTCAACCACTCAAGGCAGAAACCTGGACTTCACCTCGACTTTCCGCTCCTCACCTCGGAAGATTTTTGGGCAGAAGTGAAAAGCGTGGTGAGGGGGACTGCATGGAAGGGCCGTTCACTTGGAACTGTAGCAGCCAGAAATGAACGTGTAGAAATGGGGCAAAGGCCTTCCCGGAGCCGTGGATGCACACAGACATCACAGCGAGATAAACTCGGCAGCTACCAGTTGATTCGTGTAAGTGAAGAGCGGGAGTGTGAAAGACAAGCTAAAAAGGGAAATCACGAAGATCTGTGATGCCAAGTGAGGGGTTCATGGTTCTGACCCCGCCCCTACTTCCCTCCTCTCTCAGTGACCCACTTCTAGACAGCGACGCCAGTCACAGAAACCCTGCCCCTCGCCAACTGCTGGGTGGGAATGGGCACCTGCCCGAACCCGGCCAGTAAGCGGATGTGAAGGGGGCACTGCCACAGACGGTGCTAAGGACGCCTTCCTTGTTCTTCTGGATGTCATCTTGCGCCGCTGTAGTACCCGAGATGCTGCAGTCCTGTGGCCCACAGCCTGCAGTTCGTCCCACTCCCAGGGGGCGGAGCTAAGAAGGATACAGAGAACTGGCGCCAGAGGCCCGATGCTCCCCACGGGGGCCTACCCACCCGTGCCTGTCCTGCCTCTGAATTATGCATTGTTTTTTTTTTTTTTTTCAGATAATAAATCTCCTGCTTGTGGGAGAAGGCAGGCTTGTGGAGGAAAAGGAAGGGGATCCAGGTCACGTTTAGAAAACACTGGGTTAAAAGCAGTTACTGTGGGATTCCTCAGACTGCTAACATAACACTCACTGTGAAGCTTTAAGAGCGCAGCTTTTCAAACCAGTCTCTCATCCTTCCTCTTCTTTGTTCTCGCAGTGTACCTAAAAGCATCTCCCAGAATTAAGTGCTTATAGGTTATAGTTTAGAAAACTCTGATTTTTGCCAGAACAGGCAGAAAGACTAAAGGACCAACCGTTGTGATGACAGCAGTACAGTCACCAAAAAAGTGCTACAGGGGTCCACAGGGACCACCACCTGCCTGTGAGGTTCTCGCTCAGAACGGCAGATGGGTTTCAGGTTATAGGCAACTCCAGTAAATTCTTAGTGGCTACCTGGAACGCTATACTGAAAGGGATCCTGAGGCCTCATCCAGATTCAGCAGGAAAACAAAACGAAACCCAACACAATGACCTTACCTGATTAGTGACGACTGTCGTGAGCACAGAAGGGACACTTGTACCACCATCCCAGCTCGTTCTGAGACCTTTAAAGTAACAAATTCCTAAGCAGAGCCTAGATACCCCACAGCGTTTCAAGTTGTTTTGTTTTGTTTTTTCCATAAACCTGAATCAGGCCAGACTTATCTTTAGTAATTAAAGCATAATAAAGTGGCTATGAGGCAGGATAGTAAGGAGCTAGGAAAATTCCTTGGCGAGTGGAATGTGAAACTGAGAGAGCTAAACAGACTGGCCAAGCAATTAACAGCCGGACACAGAAGGTCACCAGGGAGAAAGCCCCGGTGCGCAGCCGTGGGCACACCTGGTGTCAGACCTCACCCCCAGGGCGGCCCTTCTCCCCTAGGTATTGCCCCTCATGTGGTTTAGACCCCCCGACCTCTCCTCCATGGAGATAATATCTAGGCCTCAGTTGTGTATCAGCTCCAGGCCCAGAAAACTGCAAAGCCAAGTGGGCAAGGCTAGGACCAGCTGTGATAACCAATGACCCCCTGTCCTGGCGCTGACTGATGAGTAGAGACCACCACCCTGAAAGGACACAAAAGCTGCTGACTATTCCACAGAGATCCTTCCCTAAGACCGCCTCTAACACCAGCCTTTTAAAAAAGGGTTTTACTTATTTATTTCTAGAGAGAGGGGAAAGGAGGGAGGAAGAGAGGGAGAGAAACATCAATGTGTGGTTGCCTCTTGAGCACCCCCTACTGGGGACCTGGTCCACAACCCAGGCATGTGCCCTGACTGGGAATTAAACCGGAGACCCTTTGGTCTGCAAGCCAGTGCTCAATCCACTGAGCCACACTGGCCGGGGCTCGCCCCAGCCTTTACAACCCTCAAGATGAAGGACCCAGCATGTGCTCTCCCTCCTGCGGTCACATCCACACCTTTCCCACCTGCCTCTGCTTCCCATCCAGGCACCTACCCCCTAAATTCTAAGGGGCCCCGAGAGACTTGCAACCAGGAGAGTAATGGGCAGCGGCAGCGCATCCTGGGCTGAACCCCCGAGCCTGTCCCCAAGGCCCCCTTTCTCTGACTTGCCAGTGACTGACGCCCCGCCTCGGCCCACTTCTCTCCGTTTCTCGAGAGCCAGAGCAGCTCCACCTCGCCTCTCTCTTGCTGCTCCCACCCTAATCCCGTCCTTGTTTCACTGTCCCCAGCTTTAATAAATGGACGCTCCAAGTCACCTGGACTCGTGCTGTGAAATCTTTCCCACACGAGATCAAAAGCCCACACACTACAGGTGGTCCCAGGCAGCCTGCTCCGGCCCGGTCCCTTCCCAGGGACAGCTAAGTGTACAAGCTCCAGAGTAAGACAGACCTGGGTCTCATTCTCAGTTCCTCCCTTTGGCTGGACGCATTTTTAGCATCTCCAAACCTCAGTTTTCCCACCTGCAAAATGAGATGGCAGTCCCGACCTCACAAGGCAGATGTAAAAATAAGACTGGGCAACACACATGTGCACCTGCACACAGTAAGTGCGATAAACATCAAGGTCGGCGATAACATTACTTTATGACAGTCACAGTATGACTCCTGTAATACATGTATTTATCCACTGTATTCACACTCAAATTACAGTGCAGTGAAATAAACCGAAGCCACAGAAGCCACTTCCCTGAACCTGTTAACGATGCCAAAACAGGCTACGGTACGCAAATGCTGAAGCTGGTTACCAAGCAATATTCAAAATAAGCAAGTGTTACTCGCCTTTAAGAAGACAGAGAGAGTATGGGCGATTGTTATCTGCGAAAGACAGATTTCCCCCCCATATTTCTCCATAGACAAGGCCAAGAAACAGTGACCAAACCAATGGCAATGAGCCTCCCTAACATCTAGAATGAGTTCTTCTTCCCCCCCCACCGGGGCTTGGGACTTGCAGTGCTAAAACGAAGACAATTCCAAGCAAACCATGACAGTCGTTCGCCCTACAAAACACGGCTTGCTCACATAGCAGCTGGGGCTGGGGTGTGGCTGTGCAGCTCAAAGCTGAGGCATAATAAGTTCTTGAAACATCATTTCCCATGAAAAGAAATCAGGGCTCTTTCTGCCGAAACGGCTATTTCCAGGTGTGAATAGAATTACAAATGCTCAAAATAAACCTGAAATACCCTGTTAAACCAGGTACAAGAAAACTCTCAAAGACGAGAAGGGCCATGTCAAAGGACTTTGGGAGGTGGCTTGTGTATCCAGGCTCAAGGTTAGAGACCTCTAGGAAGCTTTGGAGCTGGGAGAGAAAGCCCCAGCTTGACCTCAGGGACTGCTCCAGGGCAGGTGGAGAGGAACCACAAACAAAAGGGAAGGGGCTGTCTTACCCGGAGAAGCAAGCAAACAAAGGCAGAAGCCCAGCGGCTTCTTTAACAAGGTTTAAAAAAAAAAAAAAAAAAAGCGTGCCCAAACTACAGACACAGGGCAGCGCTCCCAGCTTCAGTAAGGCCCGGGCAGCCGCTCTGGCTCAGAAAAAAGCCCGAGGACTAAGCACTCCTGGCCGTCCAGCTTCAGGGCCCCGAGACAGCAGGAGCCCAACAAGAGGTGGACCTTTTCACGTGGTGGCAATAGTTTCAGCAGGCACGGAAATGGAAGAACGTGAGTGAGCTTTTCCACAAGCACAGGAGTCACTGCCTGGGGACACCTAGAAATGGAGGTGGGGCGGGTGGAGTTTGGGGCGCTGGCAAATGAGGCCCTGTGTGAGCGGATGAGCAAACACCCACAGAGTTTTGGTTAGTACTATGAATATAAACTCACTCGTGCAGGTGGGAGAGAACTACGGAAATTCAGGTTTGAGTTTACAAGGGAGTATTTTTAAAAATGTGTCTCATTCTCCAAGACGTGTAGTCCACACTAAAATCGAAAGCGTATGGGATAGATGCTAGTGACCGAAGCAAGTTCACATGTCAATGCACGATTCGCTCCATTTACTCTTGGCCTCAGAGGCCTTTGCCTGGAGCCACTGTGTTCACTGCTCTTGACATCGAGCTTGTGGCAACTCACGCGTGGAAACCCGGGACAGCTGACAAATGCACCCGGACCGACCAGTGCCTAGAGGGGCTGACAAACCCTGGCCAGCCCCAGGGTCAAAGCAGACACACCTCACACTCCTAACTACATTCTCCCAAAGCAGCACCTGGACCCTGACTGGTGCGGCTCAGTGGGCTGGGCGTCGTTCAGCAAACCGAAAGGTCACCGGTGGGATTCCATGTCAGGGCACGTGCCTGGGTTGTGGGCCAGGTCTTCAGGTGGGGGCGAGTGAGAGCCAATGGAGCAATGTTTCTCTCACACATCGATGTTCCTCTCCCCCTCCTTCTTCCTCCTTTCCCCAAAATAAATAAATAAAAACTTAAAAAAGAAGAAAAAGAAAAAGCAGCACCTGAGCTGACAAGCCCAGCAAAATATAACCAACCCCACTAGGCTTTCTGGAAAGCTCCACATAAGCACACAACCCAGGGCTAAAGCAAGATGTGCCAGGGAGTGACCGGGCCCAGGCCCTGCAGCGTGTCCAGGAAGGGATACCTGGGGAGGGCTGTCTGCCCCTGCCATCACCCAACTGACCAACCCTCGTTTGGAAAGTGACCTGACAGTGAAGGGTTGAAATATAAATTCCCTAGTTTGCAATGTTTTTCTTTCAAAAGCAAAGCTGCAATTAAACCAAAAAAAAGTTTATATGCCATCATTTTAATCAGCCTTCCACAGAAACTATTCATTTTCTAAAGCCTGAACCCTCGGCACCGAACTTGCTGAGTCACCTTTTAGTACAATACAATGACTAGGACTCACACATTTTAAGGAATCTAGGGCACTTCCTATCCCCCAAATGATAAGGCTGGGAAGTAAGAAGGCAGCATTCAATTACGAGGTGACATCACAGCATGCACCCAAAGCAAACGCGGCCTAAGATTCAAGAGTGTGAGCAATAAAGGCTCCAACTAGAACGTTCCATTTGGAGACTTCCATCTTCCCATCTGTAAGTAAACAGGAGGACCCTTCGGTTTGGGGCTGATTCTATCATTTGAAGACAATGTTAGGACACTCTTGAAAAGATCCTTGCACCTGTCTGTACCGAGGACTAACGGTAAAGAAAGAGCTGACATACCTACAGACAGATGAAACTCCAATTCTGCTTTCTCGGCTGCGGGTTTCTGGGGCGGGGCCAAAGCCACCTTTCCAATCTGAGCTGCTTCGGGTCATCCCACAAACTCACGGGCAACTCACCTCCCAAACGGTACACGTATCGCATCTCTGCACCATGTGCTTGGCTTGGTTTGCCTTATTTTCGTACAGATTATGAGAGTACATATTGCTCTGTTCAGACAGCCTTGCTAGATTCAAATACACACTTTCTTCCTTTCTTAGGATACATGTCGGTTTTGATTAACTTTTTTATGTTCTTGATTTAACCATATATTGTATCTTCTGACTTCAAAGATATATGGTATATATCTTATATATGGTATCCACATATAACTTCATCATGTTTACAACCTTAAGAAATAGTTCCTTCATAATAAAGATACAGAAAATAAATAATTCCTCCTTTGCGTGTAATCACCATTTATATATCAAGAGATTATAGGCATCAAAAACTTTTTTGAATACACATTTGCATTTGCTTATATAAGTATAACATATATTTGAAAGAATAAATTGCACCTATTAATAGGGGCTATATGGAAGAGAGACTTTTTTCCACTATATACTCTTTCATATGCTTCTACTTTTAAAAAATCATATTATATAACCTACATTAAAAATTACATTTAAATATTATAAGCAGTATAAATTTAAAATGCAATAAAACAGCCCTTACACCATAGTAAGAGTTACCGTAGATAGGACCCTATCATTTAAGGGGTTCTCAAAACACCATCTTCCCCCAAAATATTGTTCTTGCTAGCCACCTTGACTGAAATCCCCTAGTTAAATTGCAAACACATACTCTGAAGACAGTAAGTGTATTATGCCATCATCCATTATCCCATGATTGAGGATTAGTTTATCACATTAGCATAATAAAGGGAAGTTACAAAGAGGCCAAGTGTAGTCTCCCTAATTCCCATTTCTTTTCCTTTTTCCCCTCAAGTAACTAAATTAACTTTGTTTTACTCAAAGAACTTTTGTATTAGTAAAAGAACTCATTTAGGAGTTCTAGAAGTCCTACCCAAGCCAACCGGAGCCCTGGATTGCTGTGTGAATGTTTTCACTGTCTCTTACAAACACCCGCCCTCCCGTCCAGGCTGCTCCATCAGCCCCACCTCCTCATCCTGGAGTCTGGCCCGGGGAGTGTCTGGTTCATCTCTGAATCCTCCCACTCCCAACACGAAAACATCGCCACGCACTTCCAGAAAGCGGTTATGCAGGCTCGTCATGACCCCTGTGGCACGTCTCCGAGCGTTCTCTAGGAAACTGGGATGGAAATCTCAAATCAAAAACGTCAACTCAAGTGAGACTTCAATTTGTTCTCATCTCAAGCAATAATCACTTCATTCAGGCAAAGTCCATCTACTAATAGCCTACTATGTCCCTAGCATAGCACTCAGCAATTAACTAGGCAAAAAAAAAAAAAAAAGACCTGGCAAGATCAGAATAGCAAGTATATAGCAGATAATAAGTAAATTCTTATTAATGAGATTTGATGAACTTCCTGAACTTCCCTGCCTAAACATCGAAATCTTTCAGTACTGTTTTCTTTTCATGGCAGTAGACCTCAGTTTCCCATACGCTGTTAGCACATGTCTTTTTCCCATTATATGAAGATGCACTTTGTCATGCTGGCCCAGTAACGTGAATAAGTTTTCTAAACTACTGATTCGCTTTCACCATATTTCTCTTGCTGTTGCCTAGAGTCAAGTAACTGTGGCTAATGAATGGTCCTTGGTCCATTCTTGGTCCATCCTGGACAGGTTCTTGGTCCAGGTGAGTTACCAGTAACTGGCCCGGCACAAGACCACACTACAACTTTTGACTATGACAGCGGACTCGGCAAAGGTGGGCTAACAATTTCAGTGCGAGGAGAAGGCCCACTCCAAAGCGTCACAGCCTCCATCTGCTGGCCTGGGAGCAACACAAGCTTTTCTAAAGTGAGGCCCAGTTATCAACTGCCAAGACTTTAGTATCAACCTTTCTGACCTTACAGAAGTGTTCTTAGTAGCTGAAAATACCGTAATTTACTTCTGCCAGAAATAATAGGGTACCGGCAAGGGATAACAAAAGGTATCAATCATGGGGCCTAAGTGCGTGTAGTTACAGCCAATAACTACAGCATGCAGAAGTATGGGAACTCTCCTAGACACGAACACACTTTTCCCTTTCAGTTGAGGCTTCTTTAGCTACCAACTTTAAACAATGTATGTGTTTTTTTCTCTATAGAAGGAAGTCAAGAAACAAGGAAGGAAGAAGGGAAGGAGTGACTGACAGACTGAAGGATTAGTCCCAGTGTCTGTCTTGTCTAGCTGACACTAGAATAATCCCAATGTACACAAATGAACGAGGACCTTCTGTAGCTCAGTGGATCAGAGCATCATCCTGACAAGCCAAGGTTATGGGTTTGATCCCAGGTCAGGGCACATACAAGAATCAACCAATGAATACATAAATAAGTGGAACAAACAAATAGTTCTCTCTCTCTCCTCCTCCTTAAATCAATTTTAAAAAAAAAAAATAAAATGAGGATTCTTTTTTCATGCTGAGCCAAAATTCCTTGTAGTAAAGTAGTCACTGTATCTTAAGAGGCACCATTTGGTTTAGTGCTAAGCAGCCTCCCCCTCCACATATGTTAGATGACCTAAGTGGTCCAGCTTCTACCCCCACAGAACTGCAGATATTTTATACTACACCATGTGCTTCTGCTTCCATTCATAAAAAGAACACTTTTTTAAAACGCTTTAACACATATTCTTAGAAACGCAGCACAACTAAAGGCATCAGTACTATTTTAAAAAAGAAGTGTGGATAATTAATATGCATTTCAATTTTAAGTTACATATAAGTTAGTAAATTTCCTAGTGTACTTATTTTCTTATTTAAGGCTACGATAAGAATCCAAGTTCTAAAAGACTGACCATTTACTTTCCTTAGATTATACTTCATCTTTTCCAGTACCTGAAATCTTCAGGTAATATACATGAGAGATTACATACACTGTTAGTTTACTGTCACCTTTAAAGTACTATTTTCTCTAATTCCTCTACCAAACCAGCTTTCTGGACTATCCAAGTTTAACCTACCCAGAAGTGCAAGTGAGCTGGGAGGTTTGGGAGAATGTGTTTTCCAGGTATCAAGGTGGTAAGCCACAACATGAGACCCTCAGAAGTAGACTGCAATACTAAGGCTTTGACCCTGACCTCGCCTTCTACACTTCCTGTCCCCATTTACTAGGCACTTTTTTTTTAAACGGATGTCAGAACTAACAATGAATGAGCCACTCAGACGTCAAAAAATTGTCTCTCCTCCATACAGAGCAACCAAGCCCCGCTATGAGCACCACTCACCGCAGAAGCCACTGTTCACCACTTATCTTAACCACTTTTTGTTCCATAGCCTTTATCACTATCCAGAAATATCTCATCTGCTCACTGTCTGGTCCCCCATAAGAATATAATCTCTAGAGAGATGTGCATTCATGTGTCTTGTTGATTCAGTCCCAGCTTCCAAACTAATCTCTGGCTTGTACAAAATACTCAATAAATGTACACACCGAATTACATCTTCTTACAACACTCTGAAGAATTGCAAGTTTATTTATAATTGATCAGTGATCAACAAACCAACTAGTAAAATCTTGGGGTCCTTTTTAAAAAAAATCATTGTAGAGAAAAGCAAGAGGAGAAATACACATGCTCACCAACTCTTGCTACATTAGACATAAGAAAATAGCTAAGTGAAGGTCTTTAAGAAAAATCAGTATTACTAATTTTTGAGACTACTTCTGAAAACAGAAGTTCCTCTTTCTTAATACACTGAACTGCTGATCAGCCTGCAGAGTGAGCACGCCTGACTGCCTGGCCCACCACTCTTCAGCCATTATCCGAGCTGCGTGCAGGCTCAGGAAGGGGTCTTTTTGATGAAGAGTAGTAATGATTTTTACAAAGAAGCAAGCGGGTCTTATCACATACCAGTACAACACCCCGGGGGTCATGGTCCCTCTAACAAATACCCTTAGGAAGCTGAGCCACTACCACAAAGTGCGTGGGCAACTTCGGTGTAATGACAGTCGGGCAGCGAGTGTCAGGCTAAGATACAGCTGATTTCGCCGAAGCGTATGAGCCGGAAGCTGGGAGGCAGACAAAGTAGGGGTTTGGCACTAGGGAAGAAAAGAGCTCATTGAAAATACTGCTTCTTTCCTATATCCTCTAAGCACCGCCCTACTGTTCCCTACCTCACAAGCGGCAGCCTTCCTTTCGTGGCACACGACAGTGATTTCTGGCATCCCGCCCCCACCCCCACCCTTGGTAAATCGCGGAAACTAGCCCGGACCTCCTTACTTCTCAACATGGTGGGGCCAGGATGTCGTGGTATCAGACGCACGCGAGCTTGGGTGTGAGGGGCTGCGTGAGTGGCCTGGGCCACGTTGGTCTCTCCAAGCCAAGTTCCCTCCTCCGTAAAATGTCCTGAAGTTACCTACCCCGGAGGACGGTTAGCTGATCCACTGTAACGACCGACCCCGGGTGCAGCGCCTGCGCCCAGGGAGCGCTGTGCACCGCTGCCTGGCACTCGCCCGCCGCAAAGCAGTATCGGGGAACTAGGATGGTGGCTCGGCCAGCACGGTGGTGGCTGAAGATGGCTGTGGAGTGACTCCACTGCCTAACACTGTGCCTCTCAGCTGGCCCCGCCGCGACCACCGGGTCTCGAGAGCGGGCGGCGGGAACCACGGGCCGGCAGAGCCAGGCCGAGGCCGGGGCGCGCGAGGAGGGGGGAGGCCGGTACTTACCCCCGGCCGGCGGCAGGCGGCCTCGGCCAGCCGTCTCCAGGCGGCGGCGAAGTCGGGCGGCGGGGTGCGCCGGCTCCGGCAGACGAGGGAGAACAGGGTCCCGAACAGGAAGGCGGCCGAGGCGCAGCCCAGGTACAGGACAAGGCTGAGCAGGGCGGCGCACGGTCCCGTCCCCCCTGCCCCCTGCCAGCAGCCAGGCACCAGGTAGGAGAGGAACACCGCGGCGAGGGCGGCCACGGCCACGGGCACCCGCCAGCTCCCGCCGCCAGGGCCCCTCGGAGCCACCGCGTCCTCCCGGGGCTTCGGCCGCCGCTCGCCTGGAGCGCCCACGGTCGGCGCCAGGCTGGGGCCGGCGCCGCTGCTGTCGGTGGCATCGGGGTGCATGCTGCTTCCTGGGCCGCTAAGGACAGGCACATCTCCCGCCCCGCGGTCCCCCGGCGCAGCCCTGGACCGTGGCCTCGGCGCGGCGCCTCCTGCCCTCGCCGCTCCCGCCGCCGCTCGGGAGGCAGAGGGAGTCCGCGATCATGCCCTCGCCGGCGGCCCACGAAGGGAACGGCTCCGACAGACGCCGCCGAGCTCCTCTCGGCGACCCCTCAGCGCCGCCACCCGGCGCGGGGCCCGCAGCTGCCCGCCGGGCGCGTCCAGGTAGCAGGGCAGTGTTGTGACTTCAGCAGGCGAAGCCGGAGGCGGGGCGGGGGCGGGGCGGCCCTGAAGTGCTAGTCAGGCGGCGGCGGAGAGCGGCGCGGCGGGCTGAGTGACAGCCTGGAGGTGCCCGCCCTCCGCAGCTCCGGGGAGGGGTCTGACCCTCCGCTCCCAGCCCGGGAGCGGGTGCGACTCCTGGCTGCGGAAGCCGCTCTGTCCTGGACCTCCGGGTCCCGCCAGGACACCGTCTGTGTATGGAAAATTTTGCTGCAGGTGTCAGAAGCATTTAGAATTCTCGAGCTCAGGTGATTCTTTAATCCGTTCGTCTCTGAAAAAGTAACCTCCTTGCACGCTTACAGGTCCCCCAATTTCTGCCTTGTTTTCACTCGCTACTTAGATTAAATGGGCAACTATTCCTGATCCTCACTTTCAACAGTTTCCTCTAACAGCCTTGCCTTTCCCATCCGGCAGCCGCAGGGAAGGGATCAGACGAACGTGGAGGAGTAAACGAAGCCTGCAATTCCTAGCTGTGCCAAGGCCCGAAGAAGTCGGCCTGGTGCCAGGCGGGTACCAGCTGCCATCAACACTTTGGCTCCAAGTCCCTACATTCCACTGCCAACGATTCAGTGCAAATGCTATTGCCTACGCAAGTGAAAGTAGTCCAGATAATTTTTAGAGTACATATTTTCTATCATGGTCCCAGCGTTAATACACAGACAATGCTTGCTGAGAGGACGGCAGTAGGCTAGAGAAATACAGTTACTACTAACACCAACGAAGCTGCAGGTGTATCTTGAATGGATAAAGGAATTCTAGAGGAAATAGGGAACCCTAAGGAGATGAATGATTATTTGAAAGGAGGGTGATAGAGTAGAAAGACCAAATCCAGGACTCAAAAGGGAAAAAAGGGAAGGAGGGATATTGATCAACAGATGAGGGGAGCAGAGAGAAACAAAGAAGGAAATGGGAGATGCTTGTAAGCAAAACCCCAGGGCTCTCTACTTGAAGCAGTCGTGACAAATTTTAAGGTTAAAGGTGCTGTTGTTTTCCAATACATTCAATAGTCATAGTTAAGAAAAATAAGGATTACAATATTTTTCAGTACTGTAACTGTGTTGTGTTTTTCTAAGCAATCATGCCTCATGTCAATAGAGAAATATACATTAGTAAACTATTGAGTGCATAGTCTTTTAAAACAAAGAATTGTCTCAGAGGTTATTATTCAAAAAAGGAAATACTGGTGTCCACAGACATACATAGTCCACCCGTGTAGTCATGTCTTCATAATTAATTTCCCCAGAGTGGCCGAGATTCAATGGGAGAGGGAGTAAGAGGTCTAAAAAATTGTCCCTGGCATTTGTTCCTAACAAGACGGCACATAAGTGAGTTATGTTATATATCTGTATAAAATGTATTTACATGTGTCGTTTTTAAAAACACTTTTTGTTTTAAATATTAATATTCACATGACACTTCTTAGGCCTTGTAAGTCAAAGACAGGAAGATAACAACTGCCTTATGCCAGACGTGACTTTGCCGTGCCTTAGGTGACATCAAGAGAAGCTGTGACCTTCCTGTTCTCCTTGCCTTCAACCCCCCTTTTAAAAATAAATAAATAAAGCAGTGAAACTGAACTTGAAGGGTTCCTTTTGCCCCCAAAATAGTTAACATTCATTTCATTAGCCGTCCTGAAAGTGCACCCCACTAATTCAAATTATTTCAAGGAAAGCATGGGTAGCTTGTCATTACCAACAATCATATCTATATTTTCTTGTTCATGTATATGCCAAGGACTACGTGTTGGGGGATTTCTACACCTTTTCCACCTGAAGCCTGTGGTGGACGATAACAGTATCTAACTGCACACCCTGTGTGCCAGGTACTGTTGTAAGCACTGGACATGCTTTATCTACTTCACAGCAACCGTGATAACGTTATCTCCGTTATCTCCGTCTACTCGGGAGGGACCTGAGGCAAAGAAGGTAGGACAAACAACTTGCTCAACATTTCAGACCTAACACATGTCACGGTCTGGCGTCAGAGCTGTGCATTGAACCACCATGCCATGTTGCTTCCAAACATCTGTCATTTACTCATCCCATGTTACAGAGG
The DNA here is from genome assembly GCA_004024845.1 of Tonatia bakeri. Lineage (NCBI taxonomy): Eukaryota > Metazoa > Chordata > Mammalia > Chiroptera > Phyllostomidae > Tonatia > Tonatia bakeri. The sequence goes on from PVIA01005690.1 coordinate 55,203, forward strand.
AGAAAAAACAGGTTTAAATCCTGAACTTAAGACACATGTTCCATTGCTTTAAAGTATTGAGTTGTGGTGCTCTGTGAGGAGAGCTGGTGGTATTTTGGCCAGGCCCCTGACAAGGGCTGAGTGAGTATAACTTCAACCAGTAAAGCACAAACTGGCCTTTTTTTTATTGAGCCCTGATCTGCAACTCTTAAGACCCTAATCTTTCCAGCACACCAGTATATTGTTCCCAAAAATAATGCAGAGCTGGAGAAATGTACAGTCATGGTCGGCAAACTTCCTTAAAGTGTACACCATTTTGCTGCTAAGTCAGCAGTGACACGTGGAAGATTCTCTTCACAGAGAGCACTGGGGCCCTGTCCTGGGCAAGGTCTGAGGAGCACAGGAGTCAGGTCGGACCAGGGAGCACCAGTGAGTGACTAGGACCAGCAGGTGCCACAGGAGATGACGCCAGAAGTCAGGCATCATATTAGAGTCCATGCGTTCCTTCCCAGAAGTCAGCATTGAGTCCTTCCAGGTCTAAGTGTTAAAAAGCAAATTAGGTAGGGAAGCCTTATTTATATTCCTTAAAGCCAGCACCTTTTGACAGGCAATAATTGAATGGTCCATAGGCTAGCTTCGTTATCCTCTCACAAAAGATGGAATGGCATCTGTCTTAACTCATTGGGATATTATAAAGACAAAATAAGTGGAAAAATGACATTTAAAATATTAGGCAGTGTAAATAAGTAGACAGCACAGCCTCTGGCAAAATAGATGACCATCTTCCCCTTCACCCGTGTATTTCTCCCTAAACCCTTGCCCTCCCTAGAAGCAGCTACAGGATTAGAGAGAAAACCATAGTATTTGCCCTTGACCACGTTGGGAAACATTGTGAATAAAGATGTTAATGTGAGTCAAAAGGCCTAGATACCTTACTAGTTTCTTCTGCTTATTCACTGTATGACCCTAACAGGTCAGTTCATCCCCCTCTCTTTCTTTCCTGTAACTTTCAAGCAGAGTGTGGTTTACAAAAAAGAGAGATGTGAGGCCAAACTTCAAAAATAAAAATCATAAAATACTTTTTAAAAGCAAATAGTAGTTGGCTATAGATTAGAGGAAACGTAATGCAGCATTTCTAAGAGGAAGATAAATCTCTCAACAAAATTTTGGAACACGTATAACTTATGCCGAGTGGCGTTCCATATTAATGCAGCCATCTCTCATTTTATTGCACTTTGCTTCACTGAACTTCACAGAGGGCCCATTTTCTACGGGTTGAAGGCTTGTGGCAACCTTGCATCCAGCAAGTCTATCAGTGCCATTGTCCATCAGCATTGGCTCACTTTGTGTGGGATTTGGGTATTTCCTGCAATATTTCTAATGTTTCCATTATTATCACATTTTATGGTGTTTTGTGATCTTTGATGTTACTACTATAGTGTTTGGGGGGTTGCCATGAACCACACCCACATAAGATGGTGAACTTAATCAATAAACCTTGCTCTCTGTTCCACCAACTGGCCGTTTCCATCTTTCTCTCCGTGTGTGTGTGTGTGTGTGTGTGTGTGTGTGTGTCTGTCTGTCTTTCTTTCTCTCCCCACCCCACCCATCTGGCTTCCCCTCATACATAACAGCATCGACACTGGGACAATTGATAACCCTCCGATGGCCTCTAAGCATTCAAGTGAAAGGAAGAGTAGCATGTCTCACACTTTAAATCAAACGCTAGAAATATCGAGCTTAGCGAGCAAGGCACGTGGAAGCTGAGAGAAGCTGAAAGCTAGACACCTTGTGCCCGTCAGCCAAGTTGTGACTGCAAAGGAAAAGTCCTTGAAGGCAATTAAAACTGTTATTCCAGTGACCACATGAATGATAATAAAGTAAAACAGCCTTATTGCTGATATGGAGGAAGTTTTAGTGATTTGGATAGAAGATTAGACTAACTCCAAGTAAGCCAAAGCCCAGTCCACAGCAAGGGTCTAACTCTTCAATTCTGTGAAGGGTAAATGGGACAAGGAAGCTGTGGAAGGAAAGTCTGAAGCTGGCGGAGGCTGGTTCATGAGGTGTAAGGACAGAAGTCGTGTTCATAACATCACCATGCCCGGCGAAGCAGCAACTGCTGAGGGAGAAGCTGCAGCAACCAGGGTTGTGCTTATTGAGAATAATGCTTGTTAAGAACATGGTTGTACAACTATATGCATGAGACTCTGCTTTCAGTTCTTTAGGGTGCATATCCAGAAGTGAAATTGCTGGGTCATATGGTAATTCTATGTCCCATTTTTTTTTTGAGGGACTTCCAGTTCTATTCAGCGGCCATACCATTTTACATTTCCATCAACAATTACCATGGGTTCCAATCTCTTCACATCTTTGACAACGCTAGTTAATTTGTCACATTTGCCATCCTAATGTGTGTGAAGTGGTATCTCGTGGTTTTAATTTGCATCTCCCTAGTGAGTAGGTGGTGTTGAGCACCTTTTCATGTGCTTATTGGCCATTTGTGTAGCTTCTTTGGAGAAATGTCTATTCAACCCCTTTGTGTAATAAACTCTAACCACAGAGTAGAAAACCATCCCTGAGAAAGGGCAGCATAGTTTTATCAAGCAGAATTAAGTGAAATCCTTCCTCTTGGCCTACAAAAAGAACAAAGAAACGATTCTCTGTACTTGCTGGTAGTGACAACCACATATGAGATGCATTGTGAAGAATGAAACTGGAGCCATTTCCTTAGTGAGAATCCCTAGGATAGGGCTAACCCTTATTTCCTTTCTTTGCACTTTCATGTAAAAAAATATTTATTGAGTACCTGTTATATTAGTTTACTATTCCTGCTGTAACAGATTGGTACAAACCTAGTGGTTTAAAACAACACATTTATTCTCTTACTGTGCTGGAGGTCAAAAGTCCAAAACCAAGGTCAAGGCATGGTCTTCCTTTGGAGGCTTTGGACAGAGTCCCTTTCTTCCCTTTGCCAGCTGCCACAGGTGCCTGCTTTCCTTGGTTCACGGCCCCTTACATTACTCTGACCTCTTGCTGTGTCTTTTTTTTTAACTCACAATTTTTAAAAAAATTTGTTCTAGTTTTATTGAGATGTAATCAACGTACAATGTTATATATGCTTAGGGTGTACAACAGAATATGTGTATATTGCAAAATAGTCACCACAATGAGTCTAGTTAACATTCACCACTTCACAGAATTTTTACTCCCTTCTAACTTTCAAATATACAATATAGTCACCATGCTACTACAGTAAGCACCATGCTGTATTTAAACCTCTTGCTTCTATGGCCAGGATTCCTATTACTGACTTTGATTACTGACTTTCTTGCCTCCTCTATGGCCCACCTGGATAATCCAGGTTCATTTCCCCATCTCAACATCCTCAATCACATAGCAAAGTCCCTTCTGCCATTTAAAGTAGCATATTCGCAGGTTCTGGGGGTTAGAAGGTGGACATCTTTGGGGCACCATTATTCTGCCCCCCTCCGTGCGTGCTATGTGGCTGTTAATTTAAAATCGAAAAATCATGACATTCCTTGTATTCTACAGAGATAATTTTTTTCTTAGGTTGTTTGAACCCACCTTGGTTACCATTAGTTAGAGGGTTTCTCATGAGTCACCAGCCCCTGGATCAGAGAACTAGTTGTCGGAACTGCAAATTGCTGATATAAACAATCACAAAGACACAGCCGCCCCATTTTTATTGTTACTGTTGCTGTTTTGGTAAGTACAAGAAAACGAAAGTACCTTTCCCCATCAGATTGGCACACAACTAGCCCCTCCACTATTCCCCTTCATAGCGGGAACCGGAGCAGTAAGATCTGGACGGAGCACTGGGCATCTCCGGAGGACATTGCCTTCCTGCACGTGCTCCTTCCAGTCCAGCGCTGTGGGCGCGGCCTCTCATTCCCCACTCGAGCGGGCGGCGCGGTGGAGCCTCTCTAGGCCGCCGGAGCCCTCCGCGCTCTATGACGCCTGCCAAGAGCAGCTGAGCGCCGAGGCTCGACCCCCCACCTCGGTTCCCGCGACGCTCGCCTCGGGGCCCTTGCAGCTCCTCCCCTCCTTCCGCTCTCTCCGCCCCGGAAGCGCGCCGGCGCGTGCGCAGGAGATAGCCTTCGGCTCTCCGGCCGGCGGCGCGGAGCGAGCTCTTTTTCCCGCTCCCTCTCCGTTCGGGATCCGTTTCCTCTCTCCGGAGCCGGGGCAGCGGCAAGCACTCAGGGTCGGTACAAGGAAGCGCGCGGGAGGGGAGCAGGCGCCTGGCCAGCCCCGCCCATCGGGCGGCGGGCGTAACCGCAACGGAGGCGTCCGAGACGCGGGTCTCTGGCGCTACTCGCACCCCCAGCCCCGGTGGGCACGGCCTGTCCTCAAGGCGCCTTCGGGGTGGCGTGAGGGTCCGAGGCAGCTCTGAATTAGGAAGTGGCAGCGACCTGGAGCCGGGCGCAGGTCACCACCGCCCCCCCCCTCCCCGCGGACGGACTTGAACCTGAACCCTGAGGTGGGAGGGGTGGGGCTGTCAGTTATCTTCCCGCCACCTGGCGAGAAGGAGTGGGGGTCTGGACCTCCGTTCCTGAAACGCAGATGTTTACTGGGGGCCTAGATTTCCTGTTCCTTATCGGTTACCTTTTTGGGACCATGTTATATAGCTAACTGCAGAAACTTAAAGTCATAGGGACAGAATGACAGTTTGAAAAATGCCATATCCGGAAAGCGTCGCGGATTCTGCGGGAACGGAGCGGACGGGGCGTGCCCCAGGCAGCTTTAGCGAACACCTGTCTTCACTGAGCGCCACTTCAGGGTTATTCGGCCTGATGAACTACCATTGAATGTTTACCATTTCCCAATATGTTGTAAAGGGAATCGTTGCCATGTTAAGCCCATCTGTTTATTATGCTCTAATATACATTGAATCTCACGTTGAAGTAAATATTATGGAAAGGGTTGCTTAGTGGATGGGATTGTTGAATAATTTTTCCGTGAATTAAGTGAAATCATCTGAGCGTTGAAATCCTTAAAATAACCGTATCTGTTGGATATTATCAATCCAAATTTAAACCGGGAAAGTTTCCCGGGTACTGGGCTACGCACCACCTCTCCTGAACTGGGACCAGCTAGGGAGGGTACAGCTGTCGGGGGACTACAGGCACCGTGTCAGTGCAGATAACGGGACAGTGTGGTGGGGGGCGGGGAGGGACGACGGTGGGAAAGTATCGAGGAAACTAGCTCAGGGAAAAGAGGTGACTCTTAGGACATAGCTGTCAAAGAGCAGAACCAGGCTCAGCCTTAAGTCTCGAACTCCCTGGGATAAACATTCTTTGAGTAATGTATTTGTCAGATCCTACTTTAGGCGCTATGAGACTTAGTGATGAGGTAGCTTTCAGGGGTTCCCAGTCTGCTAAGGAGATGGCAAGGCAGGGGACTGTTAGCTGTGAAAAACAGGGATTTCAAAGATGTATGTAATCATTGGGTTTGGGGTTTAGACCTAGTTCACATAATCCTGGGGCTGGGAAAGAGCATGTCCTCCTAATGCATGAATGTCCTCTGCAGCAGCCCAGCCAGTGGACGTTCAGCCTTTTCTCCAACTTCATCTAGTGGGCTGTGGCTCGTGCACTTGGAAAGTAGCCTGGTCCAGCCCTGGCCACGTGCTCAGAGCCCCCCCCTGCCCCCCCCCCACACACACACCAAAAGGTGTTGGGTTCCACACCGGGTCAGGGCACATGCAGGGGGCCACCTGTTGATGCTTCTCTCTCACAACGCTGTCTGTCTGTCTGTCTGTCTCCCCCTCCTCCCTGCCCATCTCTCTAAACACTCAGTAAATATATCCGTGGGAGAGGATTAAAAAGAAAAAGAAAGTACCCCCAGTTCATTTTTGAGCAGTCCTAACGGTAAACTCAAGACGGCTTTCTAATCCACTGCATCTGCTGGAGTAAATTCTGCCTCGAACTACAACTCTAAAATCTGTTTTCATGCCAGTCCTGTAAGTCTCTGAATACATTCTGTTCTGAAAATCCTTAATTACGATTTACATTTTAGACTCTTCACTGTAGCTCCCAGAACTGCTTCATTCTGGAAGCTCTGAGGTGTGCTATGAAACCGTTTGCTTTTAAAATTGAAGAAACCTTAAAAAAATTTAATCTGAAAGGTATTCTTAGCCAGGAAACAAAGTGAGAAAGGAAAAAACAACCATGATTCTTTTTTATTTCAGCTCTTGACTCTTTGGATTGTAGGATGAATTATCTGACCAAAAAAAAGGGTAGCTCTTTTGGGAATTTAATGACAGTGGCCGTCTAATAGGTTTGTTGTTTTCCTTTGTGAGCTTGGGCAGGCAGAGTTGGGCTGGTAACCATCAGTCAGACTCTTCACGCAAGTGATGACCACCGTCACAGCCCTCCTCCCAGGTTCCCATTCTTCTCCTTGACACCTCTTTCCCACCTTCGTCCCTCCTCTCCCCGCAGGGGCTCGGATGCTTGCTTGTCTGATGTACACCCTTACAGCCCAGCTTGTGTAACTTTGTGTGTTGGTGCCCATGAGGAATAGAGTCTTGTGTATGCTTTAAGTTTTTCATAATGGTATTGCTGTTCATGTAATTCTGCTCTTTTAGTTATTTCGTGGATCTCCGATCATCCTTTGTGATTGGTGTGTAATATACTACATACACCATTTGGCTTCTCCATTTGCCTCTTAACAAGACATTGGATTTTTTTCTGACTCATTGTTACTACAAGTAGTGCTATCTTGAGCATCCTTGTGTTGATGGGAGAGGTCTGGATCTTCCTGCTGATGCATGTAAAAAATTACAGATCAGCAAATTTATTAGTGTACGGTCAGTTTATTAGTGACCTTTTCTCATGAAGGAGAATGGGAATAGCTGGAGTTGGGGGTAAAAGGCAAAGTTTCAGGGCGAAGCAAGGCAGCAAAAGTAAGAGTGGCTGAAGACCAGGATGGCAAGCCCCCTGGTGGCCTGAGGCCGGGTGGGGGCCAAGAGCACCCTGAGCCGGAGAATGAAAGAGAGAGAGAGAAGAGGAAGGGAGGGAAGGGGAGGGGAGAAGAGAAGGAGAGAGGGAGAGGGAGAGAAAAGAAAAATTACACATTGATCACTGTGTAAATGTGGTACCAGCTTTCCTGGGGCGACTACCCAATCATAGGTGCATGTGGGGGGGCTATGTTAGCCTGAATCCTTATCTTGCTCCAGACTCCGTTTGTTTGTGTTGTTATAAAACAAATATGTGACAGGAGGCAGTTAATTAAGATTGGGGCACTCTCCCAGAGTTATTCATGGGCTCTTTCTGTAAGCACCAGGGACTCCCTCTTCAAACAGATAATGACCAGAGGTAGGCAGTCAACCAAAGTTGTTTTATAAGCTGCTGCTTTGGGCACTGTGGACCTTCTCCTGCTTCCAGGCCCTAGGATGAAAGCACAGTTTCAAGGACTTCCCTCCTTCCTTGCTAACATGGTCTTTCTTGTGATGTTGGAACACCTGGCAGTAGTATCAGACCAGGCTCAGGACTGCTGAATTAGCAGGTGAGACATGTCTCCCTCCTCCTCCCTGCCTTAGTTTACTATTCATTCTACCTAAGTGATAAAGGCGTTTCCTGGCAACCAGGATGCTAGATGCCGGCCAGTAACAGCAGTGCAATTACTTCCTCTGCTGTCTGCTGCCTCACTTGTACATGGGTCTGGGAACACACAGCTGGGAAGTGGCGGAGTCGAGCTTGAATCCAGGTGCATCTGACGCAGTTCGTTCTTTTTCACTTTGCAGACTCCCGGTCATCACCCATGTGCTTAATTTATTGCATGGACACTTATAACAGTAATGGAAATATAAAATAGGCAGTGGGGTTGGTTGTTGATTTTTCTGCTAACAAGTCAACTCTTAATTTATACCCTTTTTTCTCTTGGCTTCTGTTTAAATATATAAATTGCATTATTACTAATCCAGTATGGGCAATCATTTTATATACTGCATTTTTCATGCTGATATATCCCCTAAATCAGGGGTCCATGGATTTTTTCAGGAAAGGATCAGTAGGTAAATATTTTAGGCGTTGTGGGCCATAGGAAGGGTCCCTGTCGCCTTCACAGCTCTGCCCCTGTAATGAGGAAGCTGCTGGAAATCACACCTAAACCCGGGAGTGGGGCTGCCTGAGGTTTCCATTCCTAAGATAGTTGACCCTCTTCTCCCAAAACCCTGGGAACTTCCCAGGGGTTGAAAGTGGTTCTGGTGATTTTCTTATGTTAATGAGGTGATTTTTGGACCCTTCCCAAGGATGGGGCTGGTTGCCCGGAGAGTCGATCAGATTAAAGGTTTGGAACTTCCAGTTCCACTCACCCTCTGGGGAGAGGGGTCGGAGATTGAATTGCCAGTGGCCAAGGACCTAATCCTCCCTATGCAATGAAGCCTCCGTAAAAACCCAGGAGAGCTGGCTGGTTCTTACTGCAGAGCGTTTCAGTGGGGAGCTCACCCTTCATCTCTTCATCTGACTGTTGACGCGTACCCCTCATCATCCTGTGTAATGACTTGGTACTGTAGCGAGTAAGTTGGTTTTCTTGAGTTGTGTGCACTGTTGTAGCAAATCATGTCCAAGGATGGGCTGGCGGGAAACTGGTCTACAGCCAGTCAGAAGTACCGGCTGCACCCGGGTTTGTGATGGGCACCCTGAGCTGGAGGAGGCCTGTGGAGCCTCCGGTTTGTGGTCGGTTAGTCGGAAAGTGCAGGCAGCCACCGGGGTTTGTGACTGGCGCCTCCAGCTGAGGGTGCGTGTGAGGGACTGAGCCCTTTTCCTGTGGGATCCGATGTACGTAGTATCAGAGTTGAGTTGAATTCTCAGACACCCTGTTGACATCTAAGAATAGTTTGCTGGTTCAGGGAAGCCTCTTACCCATGTTGGAATTCGGTCTGGGAACCTTTTCAGTATGTGTTTTCTAGAACTTTTACAGAAACATGTATCGAGCCAAATTTAGCCCATGCATAGTAGTTTGCTGACCCTTGATAAATAATTATTTAATGAAATCATAGTATTCCTCTATTCAAGTTTTTTCAGTATTACAAACTGCTATAGTTAATACCATTCCTTCTTAATATTCTTAGGATAAATTTTCAGAAATGAAGGTACTGGTTCAAATGATTTATGACTTTTTTTGTGCCTCCAAAAAATTTTTTTTAAGATTTTATTTATTTATTTTCAGAGAGAGGGGAAGGGAGGGAGAAGAGAGAGGGAGACAAACATTGATGTGTGAGAGATACATCAGTTGGCTGCCTCTTGCATGCCCCCAACTGGAGACCTAGCCTGCAACCCAGGCATGTGCCCTGACCGGGAACTGAACCGGCGACCTTTCAGTCTGCAGGCTGGCACTCAATCCTCTGTGTGGCTCTAAAAATTAATTGCCAAACGTCTTTAAGAGACAGTTTTCAGTTTTTATAAATTACTACTTGAGTAGACTTTGATTTCAGTATGGGTAAGTATTATACCTAAAACCTTGTTGGACATCTTTTTTTGAGGATTTTGGGAAGAGCTTTTCTTCTGTCACTTTGGATTTTAAAACATAAAAAGGGTGTTATCTATGTTATGGGAGGTAATATTTTTTGTATTTTAATATTTATTAGGTATAGGTTTTATAATCTAATTTTTCTTAAATATTTAAGATTTACTTAACACATCTTATCTCAGTTTAAATGTAATAATGTTAGAATTTTAAAACTCACTTATACTTTAATTTTCATTTAGTTTAAATTTCCTTGAACATTGTACTTCATTTGCAAATTTATTTCATTAACAGCACAATTACAATTTTAGTATATAGTATTTGATTTTCTTCCTCAAACATCTGACAGGTCACACTTAACAGACCTAATAAGCTCTCCCTAAGTACTTAGATATTGTGTATAAACCTAGTAAGTCTAAACCTACTGATTTAATCAGATTCCCTTATAAGTTTAATGTCAGAATCTCTTAAATTCTTTAAAACTTTAGGCAAGTTTTGGTTGATTTTAAAATCATGTTCATACTTGTTTTTATAAGTTGCAGGGTCACTTAAATAATTAAAGGCTGTAGAGTATCATGGCCGATTTAGGATACAGATAACATAGTTTTTTACTGTTTGATTGGATATAATGAAGTTAACCAAATTGGATATAATGAGCACATAATTGGCTTGTTACCTATATGTTATTATTGGGAATTTGTATATTGCTTTCCTTTAACGTAACTCATACTATTTGCCCCTTTTGGATATCAGTTTGGACAATGTCTTTCCATAGAATTACGTTTTCATTTTTACATATGTTTTGTTTCTTGTTTTTCAGTGCTAAATTTCCAGCCTGAATAGTGAAAGCCCCTTTGAAATGGAGTCCTTGGTTTTATTGCCACTAACTCAGGCATATTTGAATATTGTGCTTTCTGACAACAGTAAGATATTCCAGGCCCTTCTTGAGTCCCCCCACCTCAGAAATGGAATCAACTGTCCTGATTTTTTTAATTAATTAATTTTTTAGTGGAGAACAGTATTAGAGGTTACACTCTGAATTCAAGATTATTAGCAATAGAAGTTGTGGCACTGCTGCTTAGACCAATGAGAAAGAGAAATATTTCTAACTTAATTTCAATGGTACAAAGTATTAAAATATTTTTAAATCAACAAGTCAGCTGATAATTTAAGGTCTTTAACCAAAACAGTGGTTTCTGCACTATGCTAGAGGCACCTACTTTGAACATTTTTACATATTTCTCCCAGTATTTAACTCTGTCTAAATAATATGCTTCCATTTTTTTACTGTAGACAGCCCGTTTGCTCTGAAATCTCTTCTGCTGGACTCCCTTTAACAGCAAGACATGTGGACTCTTCCTTGTCATCTTCCATATGTGCTCATGTCCGGGTTGGGATTAAATTTTAGAGGTTTGCCCCGAGCTGCCTGGATCGCCTGTGCCTTACAGTTGTGGTTTCCCTTCGAGAGGGAGAGAAGCAGCTTTTCCTTCTCATGGGAACCCTCTCTTTTCTGTCGCGGCTTCCATACCCACAGGGAAGGAGCAGAGAGGGCAAAGCAAGCACTGAAATAGGGTGGTTTACCCATCCACGTTGACCGCTCTCATGGAAATAATGTGTTCGTGCTGGCGTTAACACCATCCTTCCGTATTCTGCACTCTAACTGTACTTAATTTACGGAAGGCAAATTTTCCTTAGGGTTCATCTGAGTATCTGTGTTTCAGATATCCCTGCCTCGATGATCTGTTTTGATTTTCTTGTGAACTGAACTACTAGGCCTGTTTTTCAAGTCACTGACACAACCTGGAAGTGCTCCTGTAGCCCCATTATCACTTCTCAGAGTTGCTGTTTTTTGGTGGGGTTTTGGGGGGTCATGTTTCTCTTAATATATTAACCAAACCTCTTAGTTTGGGAAGACCGAATTACTATATAAAAATAAGGAGTATCTTAAAATTAGTTTTTAGTCTGATGGTTACATTTTTCTCCTTTTTTAGATATATTTTTGCCATCATGGATCAGTTCGGAGATATATCAGAAGGTGAAGTGGACCATTCTTTCTTTGACAGTGACTTTGAGGATACAAAGAAAAGTGAAAGTAACTCAGTTTTTGACAAGCAAAATGATAACCCTAAAGAGAGAATAGACAAAGATACAGAAAATATAAACTCAAAATTTAGAATGCAAAGAAACGAAAATTATCTTACTGAGAAAGGAAATGAAAGACAAGTGATAATTCCTCCAAAAGAACACATAAAAGAAAATGATAATGCACAAACCAGAAATTCTTTATCATTGACCACTTCTTCAAGATCAAAGAAATCGGGTGATGCTACAACAGGACGTAAAATACACCTGACCATTCCAAGTAGAGTTCCCAAAACTGCAAAAGAAGGTGAAGATGATTACTGTACCGACGGAGAGGGAAGCAGCGATGATGGGAGAAGACGTCACGTCCGGTCCAAGTCGGCCAGGCCATCGAGTCAGGTTAAGAAAGGCCTAGGTAGGAAGTATTCCACAAGGAGTTCCTCTTCCTCTTTGTCCTCCACAACTTCACCATCAGGCACAGATTCTTCAGATGCAGACTCCGATGATTGTCCATCTGATCCATCTCCCTCATTAAGGAAGCCTCTCTCACGTGTAACCCACTCGTCCCCAAAACAGAAATCCAAATCGGGAGTGCCGTCAGCAGGAACACAGCCTTCAAGTACTAAACCAAAAGTCGGTGACCACACCGAGGAATCTGAAGACACTGTGACAGACGTCACTCCTTTGTCGACCCCAGACATCAGCCCTGTGCAGTCTTTCGAGCTGGGCGCATCAAACGATCAGAAAGTAAAAGTTAAAAGGCAAGAAAACGTGAGTCAGGAAGTGTATGGAAATGTTGGGGATTTAAAAAATAATTTGAAATCGGCCAAAAAAGGGAAAGAAAAACAGGGGGCCGATCTCCCCCCGAAGTCCCCAGTGTCGGATTCCAGCTCAGACCGCAGGCACAAGCAGAAAGCCTTGAATGACACCATGGACCTGAATCATCTCTTGAAAGGTACGTTTTCCTTTTCAAAACTGTTGAGTTTAAATATTAAACTTAAAGGTATATTGAGCTTAGATGTTAAATGCTTTGACTGTGTTGATTTTCCTAATAGATATGCTTTGTTGTTTGGGATCATTAATATCATAACTTGACTAAAGATTCCAGTTCACCATAAAAGTATCAGGAATGTCATCATTGACATCATTGCACCGCTGATCAACTAGGCCTGAAAATGACTTCACACTCATTTTTTTTTTGTTGTTAGTGCAGGACAAACTCCGAATTCCGGAGGGACCAAGTGGGTGAGGTCATTGAGACGGGTGGAGCCGGCCAGAGTTCCCCACATTTGGTAGAGACACTGGCCATAGATCTGTTTCGCTTTCTCCTTTTAGAAAGGCAGCACCACAGAGGTTAAAGTGACTGACCTGTCATCTTCCCACTGGGGAAAGTGGCAGGAAGGCTGGCAAATGAAAGAACTCAGAGTAAACTGCAGGGCACTATTCAGATTTTATGTTAAAGGGTAAAGAGCATTACTTGACCATAATTACCTAGTAATGAAATTGCATAATTCAATTTTCAAGTGTAAATATTTTTAGCTAGAATAATCTTTATTGTTGTATTCCTATCAGTTTATTATTATCCACATTTCATTGGAAAGGAACAATACATTTATTCCAGGTGAACTAAACGCAGCTTCAGACTTTTCTTTGGACTTGTTACTATAACGGAAAATACGGGGCTTTGCAGGTTAGCTTTTAGGTTGGTTGAAGGTAACATTTTTACGTTGTAAATAGAGTTCTCTTTGAAGTGTTAGTTGAAAGAATAAATCTTGTGCTTCATATCTACATAGCGGTGAAAATGTAAGGTGTAAATAAATTCCTTATTTAGTCAAATAGCTCATGGGTTGATAGAGTGATTTTGGAGCATTTTGCACTTGGGATTATATCCTCTTCGGGAGGTTTGCTTTTCCCTGTGCTCTGACTGTCCCAGTTCAGTGTGTCTGAAACACAGGACTGTCACACTGGCCATCACCAGCTAGTGGCCAAGCCTCCACTCAAGGTACCTTTCCTGATAAATGCTCATTCAGCCTCTCAAAACTTTCAGGATTGAGCCATTTTCTATTGTTGATCCTCTGCTTCTTCCACTAACCACCAGAGCGATCTTTTAAAAAGCAATCCCTACTAGTTTCTTAACTCTTTTCAGTGGCTTACTCTTATATTAAAAATAAAATCCAAATTCCTCATTGTAGCCTAACAGCCTCCCAGGCAGCACGTTGGTGTTGTCTGGAGAACCGGTGAAACAGATTGAGGAAGCAAATACTGATGCCTGGGCCCCACCAAGGGCTTTCTGATACAGTCAGTGTAACGTGCTGTCGAGGTCGATGAGAACAGCTGCCCTACACCATGTGGATGTTGCCTGCATCTCTCTTTGACCTCCTGTTGCTTCGCTCCCGTTGCGCCGCCTCCTTACTGGCCTCAGAACACTCCGCACTCCCAGGGCACTCGCACTTGCTGCTGCCCTTTGCGTAGGCTGCTTCAGTGTCTCGGGCCTCAGCCTATTACCGCCTCTTCGGACAGACTTTTTCTTAACATTCTGTGTAGTTTTAGCTTCGTACCCTTGACTCCTACCCACCTCTCTGTCCCCAAAGCCTGTTTCCTTCCATCAGAATACATATTAGACCCTGACATTGGTGTTGTTTGCTTTTCTCTGCCCTTAGAGTGTAAGCCACAGGAGGGCAGGATCGTATTCCTTATAGAATCCCGAAGTCTAGCACGTGTTGGCGCATAATAGAGGACACCTGTCAACTGAAGGAACTGTGAGGGCGCTTCTGTGTTGCACAGCTCTAACAGTTAGGAAATGTATTTCATGTTTAACTGAAATTTGACTTCGTATCAATTACCCATTAGTCTTACTTAGATGTGCCATTGGAAATTTCGTAGAATGGGTCTGTGTCTCCTGCGTCACAACCTGTAGTAAACTTGATTAACGTTCTTCTCTAGGGAAAGTCTCTCATTCTTTGTTAAGCTATCCACTGTAATAATTCTCACTTAAAATTCGTATGGCCACTTTCCAGTCTCGAAGAACTTCTCAACTTAGTGTGCATACAGGTCACTTGGGGACCCTGTTAAAGTACAGATTCTGGTGCAGGATCTTGAGCAGAAGCCAAGGAGCACCATTTCCAGCCAGCCATTTCAACGCACTGCCAACCCGAGGACCACAGTCCAAACACCACGATTCCAAAAAGGATTCAGTTTCGTGAAAATACAGTTGTCTCACTGTCCTTGTCTAAGTTGGATGTGGACAGCCTATATATTTTTAGGTTTGAAATGGGAGAAACATTCATACCCAGAATCCCACAGCAGTTTCTCCAAATAGAAATGAAGCACTGAAGTACTGTTTCAACAGGGAAACTGAATCAGTATGTAGAGGGGAAGCTTTATTCGCACTGCTGCACGGTAGGGAGCCAGTAGGGAGCATGGTCTCAGTGACTTGCTGCTAAGTGGCGCCCAGGGCCTTTAAAGGCTCTGGAACAAAGTGGGCGTTGGCTAGTTGGTACGTCTGCCATTGGACTCCATAACATAACCATCCAAGGGTTCTGGGTAATAATGAAACATTTCAAACACTAACGATGGCTTTTAGCCTATCACATAATGTTTTTCTTTAGTTCTTCAAAATTAGTTGTTCTCAGTTTACCCAGTGAAGCTTTTCAGACCCAAGAATATTTTTATAAGTTTTCTTTTTTTTCCATATATAACTCAACCATGGACATGTGAATTGGAGATGTGTGCACAGCCATGCCTTTTCTGCACCCAATTTCTTAGCACGTTTTTTCACTTGCAACTACTGCTGTGTGGACTTTCTAGGCCTCTGTCTCGCCTGATTTCTTCACAGCCTTTTCCCCTTGGAAGATGAGTTCGCCTAACATAAGGAAAACGAGAACAATAATGCATATAACACATTTAAAAAATTGTGACATGAGATGTGACCCTAGGAGAGCAGCTGAGGCAGGGACGCACATGTGCTGCTTCATCTGCATTTAAACATCTGTCACCAGCTGAGTGCAAAGATACAGAAAACAGTTTGTTGATCCAGATGATGAATTTTGAGTAAAACATTTTGTAAGTCATCATAGCAGACACTGAGCGAGAGTTTATAGTGAGGGAGTGAGGGATGCTTATAGCTAACAGTGTTAACATTATGTATTGGTGTCAAATAACTTTGTTAACAAGTTCATTAATGCTTGTAAATTTGAACTATGAAATGATAAGCATGTGAAACAAAGGTTAATAAAAAAATATGAAATCAGGTATCCCAGTTAGGGCCAATGGGACTATGAAACAGTGTTGAGTTTGAGTGAAGAAAATTCTGGAAGTAGAATCAAAATTTTAGGCTTATTCACATGACCCTAGACAAACAGCAGCTGTTTTGTGCTCTGGTTTCTTCCTTCGTAACATGAGGTGTTGATATATGTTGCCAAGGCCTGATTCTAAAGTGAGATTTCTGGGGTCCTGTGACAAGTATTAGAAGGGAAGAGCAGTGTAACTGGTATTATTCGACATCGGACATTCAAGTAGATCTTGGAAATTGATTAGAATTTCTGAATATTTAACCTCTTTTAGCTCAATTAGGTAGCTCATTTGGGCGATTTCCCATCCCTACCCCAAGCCCGCCTTTGGCTATGTAAATAGCAAAAAAGGGTATGTTTGGAATTTGTTCTCTGACCTTGAGCTGTGAATCACTGAATAGGCAGAGAGAGCATTATAAAGTAGAGTAAACAGAGTAAGAAAAAGTTTAGGCATCGGGTTATGGCCTGAATCGCTCACATTTGGAGAGCATCGAAGAAGCCGATGTGACCAGATTGGAGGGTGTGTTTCATACACTTCATTTAGGTAAAATTAGGTCAGTTTGGGAAGAATCTGTGGGGCAAAGTGGGGACAGTGCAGGAGCGCTCCACCTCAAATGTTACTGTGTAGATTCTGTATGAAATAATTAGATATGTCATTAGGTGATGTATCCTGAGAAGAAAAATTGTAAGAGAAACAAATGTGATTAAGGAAGAATTAATGAACAAAGAAACTGGTTAAACTTACTGCTAAACTGATACCAACATAGGAGGGAGTGAAGCAGACTGACTAAATCCAGGGGGCGATCGGACCCTGTTAGACTCGGTGAGGAAGGGAACGCCTGTGCAGCAGCCCCCCCCCATCCTCAGTGCGTGCACCCCCAGGCCCCTGCAGGCGCCTGAAGCTGGGGTGGTTCTGAACCCTGTCTATGCATACCTGCGATAAAGTCCATCTTAGAAATAGGCACATGAGAGATTAGCAGCCACAGCTTAATAATAAAACAGACACTTCCAACAATGAACTGTAATAAAAGTTATGTAAACGGCTTTGGGGCCATTGGTAAGGAAGGTAAGGGTGCCCTGAACACAAGCGTGCAGTTCTGCCGCAGGTGACCTGGTGGCCCAGATGGCCGTTGAGTGTTTGGAGTGTGGTGGTGTAGACCACCTGGGTTTACTGGACAAAGGGACGATTCACGTCCCAGGTGGGGCAGTGCGAGATGGCACCGTGCTGCTCAGAGTGGCACACAGTGTAAAACCTAGGAATAGCGTAGTTTTGGAACTTTCCATTTAATATTTGTGGACCACGGTTGACCCCAGAAACTGGAACCCCAGAGAGCAAAACCGAGGAGGTGGGGATACGGGGGAGTTCTGTCCTGAGGTCGGCTGCAGGCACATCTACCCGGGCAGCAGCTTCATCGTCTGCGGGCAGGCTCAGCCGACGAGACGCGGGTGGGCCGGCAGGACCTCTCCGACACCCTCGGCAGACACCAGGCGCCTGTTACCGAACCTCTGCGAAAAGGTCAGATCGGGAGAGGCCCCAGGCTCGTAGTGGAAGGCCCAACACTTGAAGCAGAGTTCAGTGACACTCAGTGGTTTTAGGCAAGAACAACACTTCACTAATAAAACGGACAAGATTGGCTTTTCACACCCTTCAGTCACATGTGTACAGCGGGGTTTTTCCAGGGCCACGTGACAACAGCAGCATAGCAGGCGGGTGCACAGCACACAGTGAGAATCAGCTGTCTGCCACCAAGGCATTAAAAGATGTGCAAAATGTTAAATTCTGCCACTCTTCTATTTTAAATAAAATGTGATGTTAATATATCACTGGTTATTTTCAGATGAAGTAATAATTATCTTTAATTTTTTTTAACTTTCTAACATGGTAAATATTGATAGATGGTACCCCACATAAGCATTCCTTGGGGTGCTCAGTAATATTTAGGTGTGTAAAAGGGTCCTGAGACCAAAAGTTTAAGAACTTCTAGAAGAATGGATTAGAGTATATGATTCGTAGTGTAGTTGAGGAAAAGAAGTTTAGTATGATCTTCCAAAAGGGGGAAAAATGAGAAAAAAAGAAATAACAGGTATTTTTTTTAAAGTAAGATTGTGGGAAAAGAGAACAAACAATGTAAGTGGATGTTTTTAACTTACCTGAAGATACCATCAGAGGGGGTTAAAAATTTTAAGTACAACAACAAAACAATGTATTTAAAATACTATTGAAAGGATGAAAATAAAGGCTGGAACAGTGTGCCGGGCGAGTATTATTAGCGGAGAGAAACTAGAGTTATCAGTCATACTAGCACACAGAATGGGGTCCAAGGTGCGAAAAGCCCTGAAAGGAACAAAGTGTCTTACGTCGACAAACTGACCACATGCCGCAGGAGATGAAGAGCCATGGGCTTGAAATGTGCGATAAAAGCCAAACACAACTGGACGATGAAATCGACCAGACCACAATCGCTGTGGAAGATTTACAGGTCAATCAGCCCCCCCCCCCCCCCAGACAAACCAGCCTTAACTGCCTGCTGGTGGGCTGCACTGGGTTCGCAGATACCTTGCCTGTCGCACAACGTTCTCTTTGGGACGACGCGTCAGGCCTGTTCCTCCATCCTAAGTTACCCTAACACAGACTCACACGTCAGGTGTCTGGGCCCGGGGCGACTGGAGCGGGGGGGGGGGGGGGGGGGGCACGTGCACCTTCTCTGACTTGGCTTCTCCACAAATGGCGGCCTCGAGTAGTTGGCCCTCTTACACGGCAGCTCAGGTGTCCAAGCACAGTGTTCCGGGAGACAAGGCAGGAACCTCATCGCCTTTTATGACCTAGCCTCGGGGGTCAGTAGCTTCATTTCTTCCGTGTTCTGTTGGTTTAAACGGTCACAGACCTTCCCAGATTAGAGGGGCACAGGCCCTCCCTCTCAATAAGTCAGATAACGTACGGACATGCATAAAACCTCTCCAGTCTGTCCCCTGGCACACCGTAATTTACACGTGCTCCTCCCAAGCACCAGACCAGAGTGCATTTCTCCTGTCCAAAGGCCCCCAGCCTCGAGACCAGCGTCTCAAAGAAGTCCACGTGCAGCTGAGGCTGCTCAGACATGGTTCCTCACTTACGTGCAGCCCTTCAAGGACTTTGAGAATCTTCTGCCAGAAAGACTAGAAAGGAGAAGTAGTCATATGTATGTATTTTTAGTCCTCACCCGAGGACTTTTTTTTTTTCATTGCTTTTTAGAAAGAGAGGAAGGGAGAGAGAAACGTTGTTGCTGGCGAGAAGCACCAACTGGCTGCCTCCCATAAGCGCAGGGGACCAGGGGTCGGATGTGCCCCAACAGGGCATCGAATCCTCACCCTTGGCTGTGGGAAACCCTCCAGACTACCTGAGCCCCACTGCCTGGGCCAGTAGATGTACTTTTAAATGCCATAAGCCCTGGGCTCTTTTGTATTCTCTCTAAATTTTTCTTGAAAACTGTCTGGATCCTTTTTGAGCCCATCCTGTTGTTACTGTGGATGAAATAAACCACCGAAATTTTCAACACTCTGTGTGGGGATCTGCTTAGCCCAGCCCACCAGCAGCAGCAGGTGCCTGCTCAGTCAGACAGCCAGCAGTGTCCCTGACATTCTGCCACTGCATCCTCTTCATGGCAGTCCCTCTGGGTTCTTCCAGCTCTCCTTGTCACCTGGTCTCTCCACCAGGGCTATCTGTTTTTGCTTTTGTTACAGTAACACCCCAGATCCTGGCACCCAATTTTGTGTTAGTGACTGCTGCTCTGATAACACATCACAAACCTTGGAGAGGTGTAAGGCAGCATCCTAGGGTGACTCACAGGCCAGGATCACAGTGCCTCTGCACGGCCCCTCCCTCTGTGTGGTTTGATTTCCTCACAGCCTAGCAGCCCAAGGGCCGTCAGCCGTTTAGGGCAGCTCAGCTCGGGCCCAAGGACAAGCACTGAAACCAGTGGGGGAGCGGGTGGGGGTGGGGGGTACATCTCCTTTTTTGCCTAGCTTTGAGGGACTCTTTGGCTGGGTCATCCTGGTCCACAAGCCTGCCGGATTCAAGGAAGGGGACCGGAAGAATGTCACAGAGTTTCTCATCTGACAAGTTCACAATGAAGACAAAGAAATTCAGTAAATTTAATTATTATTCCTTGAAATGTGACTTACCAGTTTATAAGTTCATATTAATTTAAAAAAAAACCTTTAAAATCACTTTAAAAGGCAAATACCATTTTTTAAGTAGGGATCCTGAATATGCCTACAAGATGGATTTTTTAAAGAACTATTATATGAATAAGGTCTTAAAATGGCTAGGGATAAAATTTTCGGCGGTAGCATTATACCTGAATTTTTAAAGTGCTGTCTGTCCGCCTAGGTGAGAGCGGACTGACACTTCTAGTAAGTGGTGTTAGTAGACTCCAGGAATGGCTCTAGTGATGACGGCCACTGACAAACCCAAAGTTTGAGCAGAATTGTTCCATCGGGAAAAATTAGGGGAAAGCAGCGTTTCATAAATATGTACATCCCTGAAAGTATAGTCAAGTTAAAAAAATTTAGATCTTAATTGGAAAAACCAATGGTTCATATACAGGGGTGTGCAAAAGTAGGTTTACAGTTGTGAGTACACGGAAGCAATTTATTCTTCTATTACTTTATTAGTTGTGTTATTTGTGTTACAACTATAAACCTCCTTTTGCTCACCCCTGTGTTTGTGGTTGCTTTCTACTAAAGCTTGTAGCCACTTTAGAAAAACATCATAGTACTACCTGGTATCAAAATATAAGCACTCCATATATATGCTTTGCCATCAGAGTTAGAATGCTAATTTAAAAGATGAATTAGATTAAATGTCCTTTTTAGTTAATTTATTGTTGTGGCCTTATTTTACTTTTGAAAACTTTTTAAAAATGCCATTAAGAAAGTAGTTTTTAATTGCCATGAGAATTTCATTTTAAAGGTTTTTCATATATGGCTAAATAAATCTGGAAACCTTAAATTCTACAAAAGGGGCAGTTTTTGGAAGCAGGATAATTATCTTCAGCACATCTATGTCTTTCTAAATGTGTTCTCATTCAGATTTTGTCATTAACCCGGTATTGTTTTCAACAAATTACCAACCTTTAATTTCCTTATTTTTTCTATCAGGAAGCCCCTGCAATAATTTTTTTTAAGTTTCTGTAATCTCTGATCATCTTCAGTTAAATGTGGGGAGGTAGACTTACAGTTTTCGTGACCTTGATTAAATGTTTTATTTCTGTACCAGGCACATTTTTAGGTGAGGGTTAAACATGCCTCTTTCCCTTATAGCATTGTGCTTTTAACAGCATTTTGTGAGAGAATTAACATGAAGGTACTCGAGTAAAAACAAGTAACGGTTACTTTAAAAAATATTGTGGGAAAAAATGTGCCAGTACATTAATCTGACAATGTATTTATTTTTAGTATAGATTTAAGCGGAAACATTTAACAATGAAAACATTAAGTGGTAATATTTTTATAAGCTTTTATGTGATAATCATAGTATGCAAAATATTTTTCTTGGTTAAAAACTTTTTAAACAATGTATTCATGTTGGCCAATGTTTAATCAGGAATGAAATGTTTGACTTTTACAGAAGCATTTGTTTTAATACCAATATTAAGACCATAAATCTTTTGTAGGAAAATATTTTCAGATTAAGTTGAAGTTTCAGAATACTGAGTTTGTTTTTGCCATTTTCTAGCCATTGTTTCCATCAGTCACTGCTAAGGGCATTTTATTTTTAAAGCATGCCTTCCAGTGAACAAATGCTGTCCAAATTAAGTATTGTATTAATGTAATCAATCAGAGGTTTCTAAGCTCCCTAACCAGTAAGCTGCCTTAGGGAAACAAAATTAACGTGACTGAGGCATTTTCTATAAATCATACCTACCTTAGAACCAGCACGATGTACATTTCTTACTAAAAAGTTTCCGTTGCTTTGTGTATAGCTATTATTCCCAAAGAACCCAGTAAACGTAAAACACCAAGTTGCCTCTGGATTTTTTCCTGTACAATTGTAGTCTGGATTTTTTCCTGTACAATTGTAGTCTAATATTTCATCCATACCTTTTTATGGGTTAATATAGTTTTCCTTCTTAAGAGTTAAAGCTTGCACCTTCGTATCTCTGTGCTACTTTCTTTAGCTATTTTTCCTTCTGTTCATTTCTGTAGCTTTCCTGGAATTGGATAAAAAGGGACCGCAGAGGCATCAGTTCGACCAGCAGCCTTCAGTAGCACCTAGGAGAAACTACTCATTCTCCAGAGAGGAGGTGAGGCAGATTGATCGGGAAAATCAGAGGCTTTTGAAAGAACTGTCGAGACAGGCTGAAAAGCCAGGAAGCAAAAACGTGATCCCTAGAAGATCGATTAGTCACGCCCCTAAGTTATATCACAGCGCTGTCAACCGACAGCGAGAACAGCAGAGGATCGAAAGAGAAAACCTGGTAAGTCACTGAAATGTTTTAGTTGTCAAAGAAAATGCATTTGTGTTGCTTTTAAGTCCAACTTACTGGAAACCCCCAAACAGCTCAAACTTCAAATTTAATTCTATAAAGTAGGTTTAGACGTATCTTTGCATGAAACACACGATGAACTCTGAGCCCGTAAGGTACAGTATGTAGGGTTTTTCCCCCAGAAAACTATTTTAAGGGAACATTAAATAAGATACGGAAAGCTCCATTGTCTCTCTGACTAGATCTGTTACATTAGTGCAAGACTATAGGAAATGCTGTCTAAGTGTCATATATATGTATCTTCTGTAAAGTATTCAGTCACTAGCTAACCCTGTTTTACTGTATTGTATCCCTGAAAGCCAAAATAACTTATATGTCACTTATTTCAAAGAATAAATGACATTCTCATAGAGGTCAAATCTGGTGGTCTGCTGCGTGAATTTATGAAAGACACTGATTGTCAAGAAACATGGTTACACTCTGATGTTGTTCTAAGGAGTGTATATGGGGACTGCTCCGATCTTCACATTAAACACTCATTCATGCATATCACTTGCTTCGTGGACTTCAGTTCATAATAATTGCTGATGTTTACTGGGCTCTTACTAAGTTCCCGGCATCATCCATAGTGTCTTCCAAATATTAGCATATTGAACCCTGACTGACTATCTCAGGCGGGTGCTCTTTATCCACACCTTACAAATAAAGTGCCTGAGACCCAGAGGGTTAATCAGCCCAAGCACATAGCTAGTAAGTGGCTGACCAGAGATTCTAAACCCAGGCAGTGCCTTAAACTAAAATTAGATCCTTAGCACACAAATTCAGAGCTAAAATAATTGATAAATCTTTTACCTTCCTACCAGAAATATGATGTCTTCTCATTTATTCAGAGATTTCTTATACTCTACCGTAGTAAGGTAGCTTGCTTCAAAACCACATAGTTTTATTCTATTCTGCATGACATTTTTTTATTACATTTTCTAACTGCTTACTTTCGTAAGCATGATTTTTGTATTTTTACCGTAGAACCAGCCACCTGTCAAACCCTGTGTAAGCCCCACCGGCTCTGGCTGCACGTCACTGTGAGCTGATGCACTTTCAGAGCTGCTTGCTGGGCTCCTCACAGTGAAAACTCTCCCTGCACACGCGCACACGCACTTCTGTACTTCTGTGTCAGATGCACTGCACAGGCAGCGCCTGTTACTTCATAGTTGTTCTGTTCGCTGCCTCTCCAGTGATAGAGACCAGTCCATCTGCTGACAGTCAGCGTGACTGAGGCAGTTCTGTTGCAGGGCTCCCGCATTCGCTGGTTGGCGCTCTAGGTGCTGCTGCACCTGACGCAGTGCCAGACAGAAGCACAACTGCGCAGTGGGGGTGGGAAAGGAGGGTGAAGATACGGAGTACAGCTAAGCCCTAAGCTTCAGAGTGAAAAGTATGCTGTTAATCTGTACTTCTGGTGAATTTTGATTTCTTCATTATTAGTTTCACCACCTTTTTCCCCCCTCTCATTACCAAGGAAAATAAATCAGAGGAATAATAAAGAAAAAGTAACTTCATCCAGTAGAGGGTGCACTTGCTACATATAGACTCAGTTATAGTAGAACTTGATTATTTCCAACAGGGGAGCCATTTTTTAATTCATGAATTTTGAAATATTCTCGTTAAGCCAGGTTTTCTTATAAAAGAACACAAGAATAATCTTAGCAGAGGAGAGGGAGTCAGTAAGATAATTAGTTTATAATTTCACTTTACCCTCTAGTAGAAATGAGGTTATTCCATTCTTTTAAATGCATGTCGGTTTCCTTAGCTGTGAAGGAAGAGTGGGGGGCGGAACTGAAGCCAGGTTGGGGAACAAGTAACTCTGCCGTAGGAATGTGTCAGGATTGGAGTCTAGAGCTCAGAGTTAATTTATTTCCATTTTAAATCCAGAGAAGTACAAATAAGCAGACAATAGCGTAGACCATAATCTTTCCACTCAGGAGTTCCTGTGTTCAAATAAAAGTAATGCATGTATGAATTTAGAAATATAGACTGTTCTTCAAAACACTAAGTGAAAAATAAAATTCTCTTTGTTCTTTGCTGATCTAGAGGAGTAATTTTAGAGCTCTTATAATGGGAACACTATTAAAAGGGGGAGTGATACATTGTCACAAAGATGAAAATTTGTAGCAGACTTCATAGCTAGGGTGCGGGTTAGTCTGTTGAATAATCAGTACCTTTGTTCTCAGAACTTGAAGTAATTTATGGTTCATTCAGTCTGGTTCTTCTCTGCTTTACTGTCTGTTGTCTCCTTCCGTAAAAGAAACAACCCTAATGATAACTTAGTGGACTCCAGCTGCAGAACACAGGGGAGAACCGTCCTGGTTGTCCCTGACTGTGGGACACTGATCACTACCGTCTGACATCCTTCAGGGTCTTCGCTTTGTCCCTGTGGAAACAGGGGGGCAGTTCTCCTCTGTAGAAAACTGCAGAGATCGTGAACACCGTCGTTCAGTCATTCACTCGTTCTAACCTTTCTGCCTCTGAAGACAGGACTTAGGCTGGGCTGTTTTTCTTTAAAAGAAAAAAAAACAAAAAAACTTCCAAGATAAAAGAAAAGGAAGAAATATTTAGGCAAATTGTTTTGAGATTCATTATTAGAATCTGAATTGAGTAGCAGTTCTAAGATTTTGTAGACCATAAATTGAAATATAAGTAACAGTTATTACCATTTTTCAGTTCATTAAACAAATATTTAATTGTGAACTATGTAAGATACTGGAAGGAATATAAAAATATATACTTAAAATACTGCCATATAATGTAATTTTTAACTTAGCTGGGAAGATATACGGTTACATGTCAAACAACTAGAAAATAATACAAAGCAATGTTAATGACAGTGTAAATATTGAGTAAGTTATTACTATATGCCAGACAGTGTTCTGAGCACTCTGAGGCATTGTCTCACTTATCACCCAAAACTGATTGCGGTTTATTGTTAATATCCCTATTAAGTTACTTGATCAAGGTTACATAGTCAATGGCAAAGCCAGGATTTAAACCCAAGTCTTTCTGACTAAATAACTTACATTTTTTATCCCTCTATTACAAGTGTTTATAACGTTTTGAACTATCATTTTTAAATTTTCTCCAGGAGTTATAAATTGATGACTGAACTGAAATGTATATACTTTTTTTATCCTCACCTGAGGACATTTTTTCATTCCTTTTGAAGAGAGCCGAAGGGAGAGAGAGAAATACTGATGTGAGAGAGAAACATCAATTGGTTGCCTCACTTAGGTGCTGGGACCAGGGATCAATCGTTTGCGCCTGGACCAGAATCAAACCCTCAATCTTTTGGTTATGGGTGGATGCTCCAACCAGCTGAGCCATGCCGGCCAGGGCTGAAATGTATATGCTTTTGATTTTAGGGTGTGAACTGTGATCAACACTTCATAGTTTTGATATTGTTTCCACAAGCAAAAGCAATCGGTCATTAGCTTTTGTTCAGCTTATGGAAGTAGGGCCCCAGCCTGACACGCGGTGTGGCCCCGTGGGGCTGGGACAGCTGAGCCTGGCCATGTCCCCTCCCTGGGTTTGCACGCAGACTCCACCAGCGACACATCAGGACTGCAGAAGGGGTGTACTTTCTGCCTTATTGTCAAATTACTTCAAAATTGATTTTGATGATATTTGTATGTTTTACATCTGGTGAATGAGCATTGCAGTTTTCTTAAAATTTAAAGAAAAATATGCATCTAACCAAAAAACTAAATTTAGGAACTTAGGAGTTTTTTTAAAAAATACTGAGATTTCCACCAGCAAACAAAACAAAATTAGTAAGTAACAAAGTATCAAGTTCTCTTTCCCATGCACCCCACACTAGAGAGCTCAGTGGGTAGTTAATAGGATAATTAGGTAAAACAGTAAATGTTGCTTCACCCAGTGAAATACACTGATGATGTGTGATACGTAGAAAGTTTCTTACTCGGAAACTTCTGAGCTATAAATATCTTAGACATGCAATGGTACTACTTTCCCAGCTAAGTTATAAATTACGTGATAGGGACGTATTTTACATTTTTCTTATATTTCCTCCAGTATCTTACATAGCTCTTAGCAGTTACAAACTGTAGAGAAAGAAGATACAATCTTAGGAGGTTTTGTCACCTAAACTGTACATCTTCTCTCTACAACGAAAGACAGTGCTATGAGGGAAAGACCACAGACTCGACAGATGGAGCCGCGTGTAAGTCCTAGCTCCCAGCTCAGCGGGGAGCCACTAGCACAGGCCAGTAAGGCTTCCTGAGGAGCTGACTCTCTCCTGGCCTTCAAAGGGGCAGACTGGGGAATGGCATTCCGTGCAGAAAGAATAGCTGGCAGGCTGCGTTCTCAAGGTGCTGTCTGCTTCTTTGCGTGTTCTGCTGCTCTGCCCTTGGTCTCTGTTTGTTTCTGTAACACCCTTCTTCTCTCCCTTCTCCAAACAGTTCTCCTCCTGAAAATTTTGACTCTACTTACGTCCCTTCCTTCTCAGGGGTTGCTCAGAACACTGATAATAGAACCTCAGAATAGAAGGGCAGGGGGTGAAAATGCTCAGAGCAAAACACTAGGTAGAAAAAAAGGTTCTGAAAACGTTTGGTGTGATGGTTCACCATGACGTGCGTGTACTAAATGCCACTGAATGGTATCCTTGAAAATGGTTCAAGTGGCAATTTCATGTTACATATACTTTGCCACAATATAAAGAAAACTTAAATTGAAAAAGGAAAAAAGATTGTGCAGAGGGAAACTTGTCCTATGATAAAACAGCTGAGGCTGATATTTTAATGTGAATTGTGGTACAGAACACAATTCTCTTTTCAGACAAAGTTCAGTATGCTACAGAGAAAGTTTAAATCAATAAAGAAAATAATAAAATTCAGATATAGATAAATTCCCAATCCATTGGTCTACTTAAATACTATTCCTTTCTCAGTGATGCCAGGGGGAAAGCAAACAAAAGAAACTCTTTCACCTTCTGATTTGTGAAGAAAGAAAATAAAATTAGGAATATTGTATGTTAGACTCTTACTGAATCTTATTAAAATACCATGTCATGCTATATCGTGTTGCCCTGGCTGGTTGATTTATGTATGCTTTATATTCTATAATAGTTTATTTTGAAACTTAATAGCAAAAACTTACTTCTCAAACTGAATTCTGTGCAGAATCTTCGAAAGTGTAGTTGGACTGGCAGAAGTGAGGGGTGGGAGAGCCCTGTCCACAGGCCTCTGCTCAGTGCGTGGTCACCCTGCAGCCAGCACTGCCGTGGGGTCAGCTAGAGGGTTTATAGCAGTTGCAATAAGTTTACGGTCATTTCTGAGCTCTTAGCATTATTATTCCCATTACATCATTTCTCAGAGAAGGTCAGGTTTAATGTATTTCAACTTATAGCACCTTTTCTAAAATGGTAACCTGATATGAAAGAGAGCTGTGCCTAGAATCCGTCGTGAATCCGTCGTGAGAGCCGTCGTGGTTTTGGTTAGCTGGAGAGCAGGTCACAGCCCTCAGGTTTTCCTGGAAGTGTGTTGTTTGAAATACTTGTTCACATGGCATGTCAACAATGACTTCAGGCCTGTTTTATTTGATGAGTTTCAGGCTCTAGAAATAGTTCTCCTTTTGGGAAAACATTGCTATTTATCTGACACTGACTTTCAAATTGCTTCTCTTTAAATGAAGGCTTTATTGAAGAGACTGGAAGCCGTGAAACCGACAGTCGGCATGAAGCGCTCCGAGCAGCTGATGGACTACCACCGCAACATGGGCTACCTCGGCGCAGCGCCCGCCCTGCGACGGGTCAGGTCGACGCTGGGCCAGTACAGCCCACTGAGTAAGCGCATTCGGAATGGTTCTGCACTTGTGTTTATCCTGTTTGAAAAAGAATAGCTTCTGTCCTTAGGACCGAGCTTTGAAAGGCTGGCTCATGGAATGCATTTTATGATTTTTCACTGGCATGCTTTGTTTTGTTTGTGTTAATTCACTTAATTTCAGGTTTCATTTACGGCAGGGAATAGTAGCACAGGAAGGAAACCAGGAGAAAAAACCATTGAAAATATCAGTAGTGTTCTTAGATAATGGAAGAGAGACTTTTAATAACTTCAATATATTTATTAAAGGAAGAAGTAAATAGATGTGCTGTTTCAAAATTGCTGGAACATTTTCCCGAGCCAGCGAAGATTATTCACATCTTCAGCCTTTGTATGAGCTTTGTCTTCCTCACCGAGGAACGAAACAAAACTCAGTCGTCAGCAGAGGCATCGGACGTGATCCCTTCTGGTGCTTGCTGTGTGGTCAGTGACACGTCCTATCCATTGGTGGTGTGTGCCAGAGAATCTGGCTCGGAGGGCCCACTCAGTGCCAGAGAAGGTGGCGCACGGGGGCTGGGCCCCTTCCGGTGCGGGAGTCCGTGCTCCTACTTCCCGTGCGTGTCCAGGACTAGGGACAGTGGAGCCAGAACTGAAAGGGGGTGGGAGCCACCTGCCACACCATGACTTCCTAGTGCTCCCGTGAGTCCTGAACAGTCAAGTGACTGGCAGTTCCACTCACTCATGCTCCCAGCGTCGCTGGCTCGACACAGTGACCGAGACGGGGGTCTCGTTCCAGTAACTCATGCGAAGTGCTAGGTCTTGAATGTGGCACGTTTTTCTGAATAAATGTATAAACGATTATATAAAAGGTTTGTTTTTTTAGTTGAATCATATGATAAACTTTTGAAAACATTTATTCCCACCCCAAATCTGTTGAATCAAAACTCCCTAGTGCAGAATCGGGGGATGTTTGTTATCTTATTCTTTAAGCTCCACAGGGAACTCTTAAGTACATTTCCGGTTGAAAACTCTATTGGATTAAAAACACGTGAGATAGGAAAGAAAAATTTAGTTTGGACTTAAAATTAGGAAGTTTATCTGATGATGATTTATGTGTCTAGCTTAAGTAATTCAAAACAATTTCTCATTTGTTGTGTGTTCTCAGGAGGAGCTTCCAGGACCTCGAGTGCCACCAGCGGCCTCAGTTGTAAGAGTGAGGGGGCAGTTCTCGACACGTCCCGCGGCCTGTTGCTGAGACCCAAGCCCCCTAATGTCCGTGCAGCTTGGTTATAAAAACTTTTTACTTTACACGTTGTTCATCTAATTCTTACTGAGTTGCTCTTGTGTATTAGTGCAGTCCTGTGTGTAAGCCTCTATAATAACTGTCTTAGGAATTTTAAGTTGTACAACAGCGAGTTGTAATTTACTGTAATTCAATGCAAATTGTTTTCAAAAAACAATTGAGTGTAAAACCGGCGTTTCCTACCAGAATGTATCCGTAGGAGACGCGCCTGTATTTAGTGGAGAACGCGTGTGCTGTCTCAGCACAGGCGCCGCATCAGCTGCCGCACCAGCGGAGCAGCTGTGACGGTGTCGCCACGCACTGGACCCCGTGTTAGCTGCGTGCGTCTCATTTTATTTCATTCCATTTCCTACGAGCTCCCAACTATGAGCATGACTCCTGAACGTGGCTTCTTTTTTCTGTTTGCTCAGGATTCAGGTGCTATGACTCACAGCTTGACTATAACACTTTCTTAGTAATGAAACCAATGTCGAAATTCGTTTTCATTGGTGGAGCTAATTTACTGGGGCAATCCTTAACGATTCTCCAGAGATATCTGCTACCTCTGCATCAGGGTGCTGAGTTAGATCTTAAAATTTGATCAACCATTCCAAACCGTTTCAAACTGAGTATTTTAGGAAGTTCCATTTAGAAGCTTCTCTTTCATGTTTTTGTACATTCAGATGAAGTACTATTAATGATTCTGAGAAGTGAGGTAGGCCTTAGCACTACAGTCTATTTGTGTGGTGAACAGTTTGTACAAGGAAACAGATCATCACAAGCAAAAACAAATATTTTTTGAATCAGCAGAACAGCACCACCAGTTTGAAGAGCTGAGAAGTCCACCCTAAGTTGTATCAGAAGTGCTTGAAGTAATACTGTTAGCAAGTTGTGTTATATTTAGTGTTTATTGTATTGTATTAAATGTTTGTTGAAGTTAAGAAAGAAATGTATTGTCTCCCAGCTTTAGAAATTCCAGCTAGTGTTTTCAAGGGCTGGAAAAGAAAACTAAAACATAAACAATAAAGGGGGGAAAATCACATATTGTTGGGTCTGTTTAAATGTCTGCAAATTTTCTTGTTTTGGGCTTACAGGTTGAATCCTGGAATGTCATTTTTGCTAGTTCCACTTTAAAGTCTTCATAATCTTGCTAGAGTAGAAAGGTATAGCATGGTTGACTTTGAAATTAGAATTTCTTTGTTGTGTTATTCAACAAAGCGTAGCTCGGCCATGGTTGCTTCTGGTGTTCTGGTACCACTGTCTTTCGTCGCTGGCCTTTTTACTGTGTCTTTAGAATGTATTAGAAAGTGTCCATATTAAATGCCAAACCTTTCTTTTTTTGCTACAAATTTTTTATCTGTAGCTGCAATAAGAAGATTTGCATCTTCTGGGTCAAATCAGGCTCTACAGCATGTATGCAGAAAGCCAAACTGCATTTCACCGTCATCGTTTCAGAATTTCTTGGACTTAGTGCTTGTCGCGCACTCACCAAGCAGACCGAAGACTGTGTTCAGGGTGGGTGTGTGGAGTGTGGGACCCGGGGGGCGGGGGGGGGGGGGCTAACAGACTCTCAGAAACGGCCGACTGGGGCCGCCTGGCCTCCTCCTCCGGCTCCAAAGCCGGCTCATTGTGGCGTGACACCCCGTTCTGGCGAACAGGTTTTTTCATCCCTTAGGGTTCTGCGTTATATGTAAGCTCTAGCTGCACTGATGCAGTTTTATCTTTAATTTACTGTACTTTTAGTGTTTGTGTAACCTGTCGTTAGGGGAAATAGATAGTGCTGAACTTAAAACTCAGCATTTGAACATCTGTCTAATAGTGATTAGCCAATATTTTAAAATTGATTTTAAGTTATTAGGGAAAAATATATGTCAAAACTTTTAATGTTCTAGTGGCATTAGTCTCTGAACATCGTATATGACCCTTGCCATGTGTCAGGTACAACACGTAACTTCATAGGCAAAGCTGTACTTTGGCTTTAGACACAAACGTGATGCCTTTCGTTTTTACTGCTTGGACGGGAGGAGCATCTAAATGTTACTAACAGGAATCAGCTTGAAGAAAAAGTCGGGAAGGGTAACTACTCATTTCCTCCGAGCAGAATTTACACTTCCGTAGTCAGTGTTACTCACCTCAGAGCAGGGAGAAGGCTAGTCGTGGCCTGATGTGACGTCCTCTCGTGTGAGTCAGGGGTCTTGAGGAGGGACTCGTGGTTGTGCGGTTCTCACTGTCAAAAACGGAAAAAGCGAAGGGTCGTCTAGCACTACTTTGTATTTGGTTTGCTTGTACCTCACTGTATATACTTTGAAGATTTACTTCTGCAAGTAGAAATATACTAATTCCAAAGTCTAAATGATTAGGCAAGATTCTTGTTGAGAGTTATTTTCCTATCTGTCACATGTTAATGTTGCCTCCTTTTTGACAAGATTCCATGAAAGATTTTGAACTATTAAAAACCTTTCCTAAGGGATAGCTATTATCTCTCAGGCTTCCCCTACTTCCTTTTCTCACTCTCCTTAAAAAGCTACCTTCTTAACTACTACAAATAAAATTTTTCTGGTTTGCTTATAATTATAGTGTAATGCAGTTGTTTTCAGCCCACTAACCCAAATGTCCAAAATGCACACCCAGGCAACGTTAAAAAGAGGTCGTCGCGATGGATTTCATTGTGTCCTTGTCCAGACTCAGATGCTGCACGCCGTGGAAAGCATTATGACCCATATTATGTAGACACAAGTTTAATTTACTGTATTTTGATAATTAAATTCACAAATGTTTAATACCATAGATGCCAAAGTCTTTACCCATAAATGATTGTGTAACATCCTAGAAAATGTGCTTAATGCTAATGACTACTTTTCCTTCCATGGGCCAGAAACTGAAAAATCAGTATGCTGCTTAAATTTTTCAGTCCGTTGTAATGTGTTTTAGTCATCAAGAACTAGCTTGGCATAATGAAAACAAATAAAAGAATTAAAGATAACTGAGTTTTGAGACTACGTTTCTCTCTCAAATTCATGGTCTTCTTCCCACTGAAAATTTATAGTAATAGCCTTTATATGCCATGCAAAACTAAGAATTGGTGAAAATGAAGATGGAAGGAGGGTGTTCTTTATTTACAGAGTTTTTAAAGAGTTTGCTTGAAATCCCATTCTAAAACAAGTTATCCGATTTCTGTAAAATGGTTACGATGCCGCAATGGACACTTTGTTACAGATTGAAGGAGTGTCTTCCAAAAGTATCCGTCACCTACATCAACATTTCACACATGTGAGCGATAAGAAATACTCATTTTAAAACTTGCTGTTCAGACATCAGTTTAGGAACTAACACGTCATTTTACAATAACTTAAATGAGGGTTTTTTCCTATGAACCTAGTTTCATATTGCTGTTATAGTAAGAGAATTTGGATAGTCACCAAAGGATGATTAAAAACTCTGGTCCTGAATATACAGCACCTGTCTCACAGCGACAGTCTCCACAACAAGGACAGCATGCGTGTTTCACGCGTGGGGATGCTAGCTGGTCTCTGGGTTTGGAGGGTGCCTTGTTTTCATTTCATTGAGAATATTTGTATTTGATTAAAAAAATACAGAACCATAAGTAAATGCATCTGCTTTCCCATGTAGTTATGTATACTAACTAGAAAAACCCACTGAGAAGCTTTCATTTTAAATTCCCTTTTGGAGACTGTGAGAGGGACATGACCCTTGAGGCAAGTGTCCATGAGAATGTGGCATCCTCTACAGTTTTGTGTTGGTGGTCTAGGTGTCACAGAAACACAGAAGAGGGCGCCGAGCATAAACGTACAACCTGTGCAACGGCCCAGAGCAGACCCCCAGGTCCCCACTTGAACACCGTGCCCGCACTAGAACCCCCAGATCCCAGGGGCTCCCTGCCAGCCATTACTCTGTCTGCCGAAAGGTAACTGCCATCCTCACTTGAACGCCGCAGTGTCGTTTCGTCGGTTTTTTTTTTTTTTAATGTCCTATGACCGGGATTATATTCTTTTATGCCTGGCTGCTTTTGCTGGGCCCATTTATGTCCGTGAGATGTTTCCATGTTGTCTCGTAGCTGGAATTCCTCATCTCTGCTAGTCTGACTGTACTATGATTTATTTATTCACTTGGTGGTTTATGGTCCCTTGAGGTGGTTTCCAGGTTTTAACTATTACAAATAACGACAGGAAGACTTTGGAGGTGTGTCCTGAGTACGTGTGCATGAACTTCAGTTGGGCGTATTCGTAGGAGTGGAGTTGCTGGGTCATAAAACCTACAGAGTTAGTGGATAAAGCTGGAGCTCTCCAAAGTGCGTGCCAGTTTATTCTCCCACAGAAGTGTGTATGTTCCTTGCATCCTGTCGCTCCGTGTCCTCGAAGAATGTAGCATCAGTCATGTTCAAGTTTAACCTTTGCGGTGGGTATGGAATGGTACCTTGCCATCTTGCAATCACACTACTTACATCTGCTTGAACACTTTTTCTCGTTTATTGGACATCGGGGAGTATTTTTTCAAGGGTGGCTTTTTTTCCTTGCCTTCTATTGGTTGAATGTCTTTTTCTTACAGATTTATAGGAGCAGTTATATATTCTAAATACACTGCAATTCCGGTGAGAGATATGGTACAATAAAAATATTTTCTCCTAGTCTGGCTTACCTTTTCACTGTGAATGGGCTCTCTGAACAGAAATTTTGAATTTTATTTAGTCCACTTTACCAGGCTTTTATGGTTAGTACTTTTGTTAAATGTTAGATTTTATGAAGTTTTCATTTACCTGAGGGCATGAAGATAGCCCCACTACTACGTTCTAGAAATCTTGCCTTTCACACTTGGACTAGCAGTTCCCTTGGTACTACTCATTGTCTCTTTCTTGCTGATTCTGTCACCTTAGTTATTTCCTTCCAGTCTTTGGGTTTAGTGTGCTGTTATTTTTCTGACTTCTTGAAATAGGAGTATAGTTCACTGATTTTCAGCTTGCTTTCTGATAGATGCATTCAAGGCTGTAAATTCTTGGCATAGTTTTAGCAGTTTCTTACAAGTGTGGATAGCATGGTATTTTTAGTAAGTTCAAACTATGTTCGGGCTTCCATTGTCATTCCCACTTTTAAAGTAAGGCATTCTTTATGTTTTCAGTTGAATGTTTTAAAGTTGTATTTGTGGTTTTGGTTGATATGAAAAGTTTCGGGAAAAACTCAAAGCTCTAGTAGACCAAGGGCAGCCAGGGACAGCCTATGAGCCAAAATCGGCAGCTCCGTGCCTGTCTAGGTGACTTCTACTTTTTTAAATGAGCTTTAAGATCAAAAGAATGTGACTCGTAAATACTACATGAAATTCACACTTGCTCGTTTGTCTAGGAGCTTTGCTGCATAAACAGCCATCTGGCCAACCAGGCCTAAAATGTTGACAGCCCCATCCCACAGGGAGAAAGTTGGTCAACCCTGCTCTGGGTGGTATTTCCTCCCAGATGTCCGCCTCTGGCAGGCCGCAGGGGTGCCTCCATCTCAAACTGGGGTGCCCCGAAGACTGGCGTCAGTGACGGCAAGCCCACCTGTTTGCAGGTCACCCTTACCGCTGGGACGGCAGCCTTTGGGTCCCAGTGAAAACAGGGTTACCGACGCCCCCCCTTCCTTGGCAGCTGAAGATTCCTTCATTTTGTTTTTGTTCCTCTCCCTGAGAGGCTTTCAAACTCTCCAGTGCCTCAGTCAGTCCTTCAGCCGGATTTTCAGGATTTGCAGGCACCTCATGGGGAAACGTATCATATTGGGGGGCCATCAGAATGGAAAGACTCCCTTCCGGAGTGTCTTCTTTCAAAATGTTGGCGCCATCATTTTCCATGCCTCGTTAGTCCCCCAGTGCCCTCCGGCAGGTTTTCACTTCAGTTTGAACCCCTTTTCTAGTTGTCAGAGGGTGCATTGGTTTGCATTACCTGGGCTGCTGATGTAGAAATCCTTCATAAACCATAAATACACTTTGTTTTCTAAGGTTACTCTTAGGTTTTAGTAGTGAAATAAGTGTGTTGATCTTGAACCTGAATGTGTTTGTGTTTGGGCTGCCATCCATGAGGCAGCCCCGTTGTCTCTCAGACCTCTGCTAGGCTGGGCTGGGGGGTGTCAGGCAGGGCTTCCTTCTACGTAAATTTTTAATCTTCCTTGACCACTTAGGGCAGGAGGGCAGAGCACTGCCCTACGTTCACAATTTTGGGGGCTATGGGAGAGTAGTACCCTCAGTTATTGCGGTGAAACAGGGCAGCCGGTTTCTCACTGGGGATGCAGGAATGTGCGGGTGGGAGAGCTGGGGAGGACAGGAAGGAAGAGGTGATGGGGCACCACACCCCTCGAACCACCTGTCAGGAAAAGCAAGACACGTGCCCGGTTCCTGGGCTTCACCTGGGGCAGAGGGACTAGTTTCCTGCCAGTCACTCAAGGAGCCAGGACCGTGTGAACTGTCTGATCTTCTGGACCCAAGTGCCCTCCTTTCCCACTTGAAATGGTAATTCTTTTCCTCTTGCTCACACATTTATGAGCCAAATCCAAAAACTGACTTTTTCCACTAGGTCCTGCTAAATAGTTACAGAAAAGAATGCTAGCAGATTCATGCTCTGCCCATGTACATAACGCTAGCAGACGCCTTCCAGAGCCATGCATCTAGATCTAGTCATCTTCCTCGAAGGTCCACCCTCTACCACTTCCCACATTTCAACCCCACCCCTACTCAACCAAGATTCATTACGTGAAATGTGACATTACTTAACAATGCCATTTCTCTCCTTGCTCCTCTGTCCATGTAAGCTTCTTTTTAAAAAGTTCACTGGTTTGAGAGAAACCCTGGTTTGTTGTTCCACTTGTTCATGCCATCGTTAGGTGATTCCTGTACGTGCCCTGCCCGGGGATCAAGCCCGCAACCTTGGTGCACCAGGACGATGCTCCATGGAGCTACCCGGCCAGGGCCCCACTGAAGCTTCTTTGAGGATGGGTTCCTGTCTTTCTGTGTCTCCCACGGAACCTAATCATCATGAGATGCTAGCTTGCTAAGTGATTTTCAGGGCATAGTGTCCACTCATGAAATTCTAAATCTCCAATTCTTTAATGGTGCTAATACAAAGCACTTCCTACTCACGCAAAACTTTTGAAACTGACTCAAAGCTTTCCGTGGGAGCGAGGAATTCCTGAAGACAATGGAAATGCACAGAATACGGTGAGATTATGGAAGCCGTGACCTGGGCCAGCATTTCCGAGCCTACGGCAACATGGTAATGAGCTAAGAGAGCGGGTAACCTGTTCAAGTTTGTAACCTGGAACTTTTTAAGCACTGTAGGTATTTATATGAGACACAGTATGATATCTGACCTTGAGAAGCTGGGCCACGGATGTGTGAGAGTCAGGCTAGAACACAGGCACGTATGTGTTTTAATCCACACGGCAGTCAGTGAGAATTCAACAGAGAACACGCATTAAGTGGTCTTTATTGGTTTCACATTCAGTTATTTTCTTTATTATCAGTTCTTCAGTTAATCATACAAGGATGACACGTTCTATTTTCTGTGGGAATTTAAATGTAAAATAAATACAAAATACATTCGTGGTTTAATCAACACCCAGTGAAGCTCTTTTTTTTTTTTCCTGAGGTATTCCTTCCAGTCTGGTTTTCTCCCAGATCTTTCTTTTGACTTCCCCTTGGAAGAGTCTATTAAACCACACACCGGGCCGGGACCAACGAGCTCGCTCTCACTCCGCTACACGTACTTTTTGATCTCGTCATACAACACTAGCACAAAGGCACCGCCCATGCCTCGCAGCACGTTGGACCAGGCCCCTTTGAAGAACGCTTTGGCTCCCTCGTCTTTGGCGATCTTCCTCCAGCAGTCCAAGGTCCCCGTGTACATGATGTCCGCTGTGGAAGCAAACGGGGGCAGGGGGCATCATTCTAGAGGAAAGCAGCTTTGCCTCCGAGAGGCATCAGCACACAGTGCTATCAGTAAGCCGCTCGAGCAACAAGTCCCAGCTCCAAAACAGCCAACGAGAAATCCCCTCCCCTGCACAACAGTCAGGCGGCCTTGCTTATCGTTCCTTCTGCTCTCACTCAAGAACCGTGGCAGCCGGCCGGCTCGTTCACAGACCCCCGCACCGCAAAGCAGGTGGGGAGCAGCGCAGAACAGCAGTGGTGCGCTGCGGTGAGCCCCTTTACGGATGAGAAGACTGAGGCCTCTCCAATCACACCAGCCCGGGCTCACACAGTGAAAAGAGCTGCGACTGCTCGGCTGAACCGCAGGAAACACTTGACCACCTGACTTTAAAAATGGCGATTTCATGTGTTTCAACCTACGGCAGCCAATGTGCCTTTTCTATCACAACAGACAGCTTCAACCACCTCTCATCCAGCTAAATCACTCTTCCCTGCTTGTAACGACTAGATAAGAGAAGAACTATTTTTAAATAAACCAACGAATTTCTTCAATCCTTTCCCCTTGTTTCTCACCAGGCTCTAAGGGAAAGAAAGGGCATAAAGCCTCCAACTGCCAGATACCCAGTTACGTTCGTCTCTGAACATCCCATTTTTGGTGTTCTGACCTATGTGATAACAACATTCTCTAAAGACATCGTTGAGAATCTCTCCTAAGCTCTAGGCACCTCTGTCTAACAACAAGACCAGGCTGGACCAGAAGCAGTATCAGACAATGTTCTCGGGCAGAATCAGTGCTGCGTGGACCAGCAGGCGCCAGGCTTACCCCCTTTCCGACCGGACTGCATCATCATCCTACGGCGCACGGTGTCGAAGGGGTAGGACACCAGCCCCGCCACCGCCGTCACGCTCTGCGCGATCATCCAGCTCACGATAATGTGCACGTTCTTGGGGTCAGGCAGCATCCCTGTGGGCAGAGCCAAGAAGCCAGACGGTGATGAAGCGATTCCTCCCAGCGGCTCGGTGGAGGGCAGGAGGGGGTGGGGAGGAGGCTACTGAACCTCCCACGTGACGCCGCCCCTTCCAGAAGAACCTGCCCCCTGGGGATGCCTCCTGAAGAACCCAGCTGCCACAGACAACAGTTGGTGGCTGCCCTCGCTGGGTCTGGGGAAGTCAGAGCTCCACCCCTCGTGCAGGACAGGTTCAAGTGTTATTACTTGGTAACTGGAAGGGCCTTGAGGCAGCTAGTCTGCCCCTGCTTCCTCTGAATGACTCAAAGCCAGAGTCTGTTTCAGCAGAGGACAAGGAGAATCCTCTTCCTCTAGAGCCACACCACACTGCTGCCACACTCAGCCTCAGCGTCGCCCAGAGACCAGGAAAAGACAAGACTGATAAGTATAAAGCCCTTTATCAGTGACAGATCCCCCCAGGATTCTGTCTGCACAGCCTCCTCCTCCCCAGGCCACACGCGCCCTCCCACCCACCCTAAGGCCCCTCTCTCACCCTTGGCAGTATCATAGACTCCAAAGTAGGCAGCTCTGTAGATGATAATGCCCTGAACAGAGACGCTGAAACCCTGGTAGAGACCCCTCAGGCCATCGGACTTGAAGATCTTGGTGAGACAGTCGCCCAGACCACTGAACTCACGCTGGGAGGCACCCTTGCCCACGTCGGCTGCCAACCTGGTCCTAGCAAAGTCCAGCGGGTAGACAAAGCAGAGGGAGGTGGCCCCAGCTGCCCCACCGGATGCCAGGTTACCGGCGAAGTAGCGCCAGAACTGCTTATGCCGGTCCACGCCCCCCAGGAAGATCTGCTTGTACTTGTCCTTGAAGGCGAAGTTGAGAGCTTGGGTGGGGAAGTAACGGATCACGTTGGCCAGGTTGCCCCTCCAGAAGGAAAGGAAGCCCTGCTCCTTGGGAATTCTCACCACGCAGTCAATGATCCCTTTGTACTGCTTCTCTGCACTGATCTGTTTGCTGGCGTGCTGGACCTGTGGGGGTGGGGGAGGGGCGCGGGGGAGGGGTTGGGCATCAGGGTGAGCAGGACGGAGGGGGGAGGAGGAGAAGAGGGCAGGAGAAAAGGAACGTGCACTTCTCAGAATTCCTTTTTTAAAAACGTGTGGGGAAATTAAATACTGTAAATAAACATGTTAGCTACTTGGATAACAAGCCAGAAGTATCTAATTTTGCT
This sequence comes from Tonatia bakeri, assembly GCA_004024845.1. Classification (NCBI taxonomy): domain Eukaryota; kingdom Metazoa; phylum Chordata; class Mammalia; order Chiroptera; family Phyllostomidae; genus Tonatia; species Tonatia bakeri. The sequence goes on from PVIA01005690.1 coordinate 94,702, forward strand.
TCAATCTGAGAGAAAATGTTCTGCCCCAAATACATAGAAAAAATGATTTAACTGTGTGAAGAGAGTCATTTGTGGACTGAATTTTCCAGAGGTGCCAGAACTATGCCAGGGGCTCACTGGGACACAGAAATGATTGAAGACCTTGCCCCAAAGGGCACCAGCCCTGATTCTACAGGCAGGAGGGACAGGAGAAGAGGACTCCTGCACCTCACTCCTGTAGCCAGAGAGACCGTGACCTCTAGCAGGTGTTCTAACAGAAGGAGAAGAAATCCCCTAGGGCCTGCACATTGTCAGGCAGGCTATCCAAGTCGCCGGTTATTGAGGGGGGCGTTGCTGTTGTGAGCGACTTGTTAGAGCTTTTCTGGTCACTGACAGCTTTCACTCCGAGACTGGAGAGGCTCCCTGAGGGGCCCAAGCCTTCGCGACAAGGGGAGGAAAAAGGACAGATGGGATGATGACGATGAGCCACTCAGGGACGAGGACGGAGTGGGAGAGACTTGGGGAAAGGGGAAGTAAGGAAGGCTGCATTTCTTCCCAAAATTGTTTCTTAATCTCTCAAATCTGTTTCTTCATCTGTGAAACTGGAGGAGACAATATCTATCTTAGAGGTTATATTAAAATGACTGAAAAGATGTACGTGCCAGCCTCAGCAGAATGCATGAGACACAGTAAGCGAACTCTGTAATAATTTGAGGCTCTTATTGTAAAAGGTGGGTGCAGGTTAAAAGGTCCAAGGAGCATTGAAAGTGGAAAGGTGAGGCTGACCTACGAGGCCTCGGTGGCGTGCCAGTGTTGTCCCAGGCACAGGATCTGGCTGGCTGTAACCCACTCGGGGTCGGTTTCCATATATAGACACCCAGCCGCTGCGCGCCACCCGACACCAGGAATCTGCTACTGACGCCGGACCTGTCTGCGCAGAGGGCACCTTCCCCTTCGCCTAGGCCGGGCGCCGGGCCTGTGGCCTAGCCCAGATTTGCAGCGGCCCGCCCGCCGGTCCCCTCTCGCCGCTGCGCCTGGCAGCGCCCGGCGCGCCCAGCCCGTCCTCCCCGCTCGCCGCGCCCGCGTCCGTGCCCGCTCCGAGCTCACCTGCAGCAGCAGTTTGACCCTCTCGATGGGGGCGACCGCGGTCTTGGAGACGGCAGCGGCGATGCCGCCGGCCAGGAAATCCTTTATGAAGCTCAAAGCCTGATCACCCATGATGACAGCCGGGCGCACACAGCCTCCGGGAGCCGCGCTCTCGCTCTCGCCTCCGCCCGGCCAGGCACCGCCACCCCGTCTCCGTCCCTGCGCGACGCGAAGGGGCCGCCTGCCTCGCCCCGCATCCCTCCTTATATCCCCCGCCCGGCCTCTCGCGAGAGGAGGAGGGACCCCGGAGCCGTGCGCGGAGTGCGCATTGGCTGGGCAGGTGCTCGGACACCCCCCGGCCGTCCCCCTCCTCTGCAGAGGGCAAAGGGGGCGAAGGCGCTTCCGGGAGGCAGGGGTGGGCCGGGGGCTGTGCCTTCAGCTTGGGACGTTTAAAGGGCAAATTCATGTTATCTGTCCCAGCAAGCAGTGGGAACACCATGTCTCTGCAGCATGTGGGACGCTGTATTTATAGCACAAGACGGCTTGGGCTGGGGCCGGCTGGGGACGTACGCGGGGCCGACGCCTCAAGCAGGGCTTTCTTTAACCTCGGGCCTGCACGGGCCCGCTGCTGGCCGGCGGGTTTCAGGCTTATTTTTTCCTCCTTCCCCGGAATAGTGTCCCTCGCCACCGCTCGCTGCCTGGATTGGGGCCTCTTCAGAGTTGTATACTCTCACAAATAATGAAGATCCTCCAAAATAAATACTAACGTCACTTGATGCTGTGATTTCCTAATAGAATCTGGCAACCTGCTGATTCCCCTCTTCTCTCCATTCAATCGTTCAATCATTCATTCTGCTATCAAATATTTATGTGTCTGGCACTCCGTGGCACCAGGAAGGGCCCAGCACGGGGAGCCACGAAGTGAATAGTTGTTTTAGCGTGTGTGTGTGTGTGTGTGTGTGTGTGTGTGTGTGTTGCTTTTCTGTTAGGTCAGCCTGTCACCCCCTGACACACAGTCTGATGATGCTAAGAAAAGGGACCTTACAAGACACATTTTCTAAGTACCTTGAGCACTTAATGTGCCACTCTGCTCTGAATGGAATCTCAGCACATATTCTGGGCAGAAGGTTCTCAGGCAGCTGGCTGCTTCGTGAGGGTCAGCACTGTTGGCATTCCCATTAGAGTAGCTGGGTAACCAGGATATTAAGAGAAGGTCGAATCCTTGGCTGTATTTGTCTCTTTTTAACAGGTGTCTGGGGCTGGGAAGACATAGGATATTTAGCTCTACTGAAATTAGTTTTTGAAAATATACATAACTAGGAGCTTTGATCCTTAGTATTTTTTTAAGCAGTTCTTAAAATCATGCAAGTTTTTCAAATACAGCCGTTCTCTCCCCCAGAATGATTGCAATTAGATTGTAACTCTACACTCTTCAGCCTGTTCAATTCTCTGCCCATAGCTGTTACTGCTGTTGTGTGCACTGGCCAGTTTCTTCCTTTTTCCACAAGCTTGCTGATGAATGCAGACACCAGGTTAGGTGCTGGCTGAGCTGCAGCTGTGTGTCACCCCGGGTCTGGAGACTTTATTAGAGCAGAGGTCACACTAGTCGGATGCCAGGGCTGCCGAGGGTATGCATTTATCTGAGGTTGGGGGAGGCTAGAGTTTGGAAATGCAGGCGAGCACTGCGAAAGCTAGCGAAGTGCAGATAACGCTGAGGTCACGGCAGGCAGGAGGTCAAGAACTCAGGGAAAACAGAACAGCCAGGTGTGCATTCATTTAACAAACACCTGAGCACTTGCTGTGTGCCGGGGACAAAGTCTGGCCCTGTAAATTCAGCGTGAGATACGGCTCAGCCCCCAAGAACCGTACACTTCAGCAGCTCATGTGTTTGTCGTTTGGTTGACTTCACTTACCACAGCCGCACATACGGGTTTCCATGGATCAACACAGTCCACGTGTTAGTCATCTTTCATTTATGATAGTGTATTGCACTCCATCCTGTCAACATACAGCAATTGCCTAAACCATTTTCCTTTGAACTATGCATAGAGCTGCTTCCTCTGTGTGTGATGAAAACCAATGCTGCTATAGAAATGCCTCTGCACACATTTTACTTCCCCGTTGTTTTTCTCTTCTCATGTGTTCCCCAAACGGAATGGGTAGATCGAACGTTTTAAAAGTGTTTTCTGAGCTCCTGCTGCTTATTGAGAGATTGCTCCACGGAAACGCGGAGCCTGCCGCCCCACAGACGGGACTCCTGTCTCCTGAGGATGCTTCTCCGACACTGGCTTCGCGTTAACACGGCATCTTCTAATTATTTGTGCCATTCTGTGAATTCTAATTTGTATCACTTGAGTTGCTATAAAATGATACCTGTTTTCTATGACCTGATTTAGTTCGTCAGGATTTTCCTTCTACGTGAATTTTCAATCTTCCTCGAGCGCTTGTGGCAGGAAAGCAGGACACTTCCCTATATTCATGGCAACTTTTAAAATGTATTTGTAGCAGTAAGTATGCAGTGTTTTTTCATTGTGTTGTTTTTCTTTTGACATTTATTACATTACATTGTTCTGAGTGTTATTTTTTGAACATGAACACGTTCATGATGTGATGACCCACTTCATGTTCCCATGTAAATGTGTCTCTTTTGTAGATACCTTCGCCTGTCTGCCCTAACAGATAATTAGTCTACTCTCTTCTCCTTCTCTTGGTGGTTATTTGTTTAAATCTGACTCTACATGATATATCGTAAAAAGGTATGGTCCAATTTCATTGCTCTCCATACCATTCCTGGCTATCTCAACACTAATTCCTAAGTAGGTATTTTGTTTTCTTCATTATTTGTCTTGTAGTATGAACTCTAGTTGGTTATTTACTAAGTTCTCATAGTAACTTAATTTACAGAATCACCATACCATGACTTATTTGATCATCGATCTTAAAAAAAATCACAGTTCATATTTTATTTTGTCTACAACCACTTCAAAAGTAAAAGTTTGTAACTGCTTGTGTGCCTGGGTTCATTTTTTCTGTCAAGTTGTTCAATTTCTTAAGTTAAATATTAACTTAGAATATTAATTCGGGAATTATTAGCGTCTTTGTTATACTTCACACATTTTTGATACTTTCTAAATGGGAGATGTCACCGTCCTCCTTGGCTCTGTCCAATGCTCCTGCCACGTTGGAGGCGCTGTAGCTGGAGCCCTCGACAAGGCGTTATGCGTGGAAATCTACACACTGACCTCTCCCTCCACTGACTTTCTCAGAAGAGGGAGGCCTTGGATGCCCTCTGGAGCGTGAGCTGCCTGCCCGTGATCATGAGATCTGGGGATCACTTACACAGGCAGCGAGCAACCGGGGCTCAGCAGAACATGTGTCCACCTGCCAGTCCCAGCCCCCGGGGGCTTTCTGCCAAGGTGAGAATGGACAGGCATCTGGGAGATAAGACAGAAAAAACTCTGCCTTCAAATGGGGCTCGGTATCCTGGAGACAAGGGTTGGGGTACGAGGTACAAATGAGAGGAAGGTTTTGAGCTAGTTTTATGGCTTTTAGTGGGAGCTTTTGAAGAATTCTTCTCCTTGACCAAACTGGGAATAGAGAATGGGGGCTGCTCATGAGTCCAAGGCCAAGAAGGAAAAATGCTGGAGGGTTTGCTGGTGGTGGTAGCCAGGCAGTGCCTGCGTGTCAGCATATATCTAAAGCTGTTAGCAACTAGAACACACAGTTCCTATTTGTCCACGTGGTAAATTTCAGCTAGAGGAATGAATCCTGAAATAATGTTTTTGATCATATACAATCACATATGAATTGCTGAATTTCAGTCCAAGGTACTTAACGGGCTGATTCGGCATTGCTTCAAAGAGACAAAAAATAAATGCAATCTTTCTCCACAGTTATTCCTCTGGGTAGCTTGGTTAGTTAGAAAAATACCCCAGGCAACGTACTTGTTTAAAATAAAGTGTCTTTATAGTGAGGTTTTTATTGCAGTGGACAAACACGTACCACATACACCTTCAGCTATCCCGAGTGTTCCTGCAAAAGGCTCCGACCAGCAGCTCCTATTAGCTAATGACCCACAAAACTGTGGAACTGCAAAATGTGTGGTTTTTTTAAACCCGTCTGTAGAAACTTCTCATCCTTTAGCGATCAGCTATCTGCCTTGGGAATCCCCTTCCCACCCCCTGTTTCCCATCAAACCAGAAATCCTCTGAGTCATTCCCATCTCATTCATGCTTTCATTCATTTTTTCCCTTTTCATCTTGCAACAAGCATTGACAATGCCTACTCTACACACCAACACCCCGCAGGGTCCGGGTGATACAAAAATCAGAAGGCAAGATCTCAGCCCCGAAGGCGCTCGCCGGCCAGGGACACCCCCGTGTGGCCAGCAGGGCTGTTCCCACGCAGTGCGGCACAGGTCCGAGAAGGGCTCTCACTGCACTTCTAGGCGAGCGACTTCCCAGGTGTTACCTGAGTCAGAACTTATATTTTTCACATCGTGTGAAACAAAAAGTTTTGTGAGAAGGATTTCAGGTATCATTATTTAAAGGAGGTGATTTCTGGGGGCAGAGGAACCTCAGAATCATCAAACAGATGATCAGAGGGTCTTCTTTCTGAATGAAGACCCTCCTCCCTGAGGAAGTGACCCAGCGGTGGCTGGGGGCGGTGAGCCTGGGGACTCTCCAAGTCCCCTTGGGCAGCGCACCCCTCCCCCAACAGGCAGACCCCCCTCCCCCATTCTAAAGAGAGGTCCACAACTCCCCTCCCACCTCATCTGCACATTCCCTCCTCACTGGACCAGAGACTCCAGCGGCACATCAGTGTTTCATAGCACAACCAGGCTTATTGGTATGCATGCGCAATAATGCCTTCTAGCCATGACCGGCCATCACTCATCAGGAGTTGACTTGATTCATTTTCTCAGCACATCCTGAACTGGCTTCCCGGGTGTGTAGTGTCGGGTCCATCCTACCCACCATTTTTTTAACCACTTGCTTTATCCCTGTTAGGGTTAAAACCCATGCTTCATAAATGTCACCAGAGGGACCATTTTTGTCCATCTATACTGTTAACGAACAATAATCTGCAGTTTTAATGAATGAAGTTTTTTTAAATACGCTTCTTTTTTTTACCCCATGACCCTTTCCTCATTCCGTCAGCTAGACATTCTATGTCATTGCCTCAGAAAAAGAAAACATTCAGAAAGCAGAGAGAAGCGTCTGTTCGTGGCGTTAGTCTTTCCAAAGGAAGAGGAAGAATTCAGTGTAAGCAGCAGACTTGGTGGAACACCTGAGGGAAAGCAGCGTTTCCTGCCCAGTCGCCCTCCCTAGGTTCTTATCACGCTTTCCCAAACCTGAGGAAAGAGGACCAGGACGCGCTTGTCAGAGGGAGAATCGGGGACGTTAGTGAGGGGCTTTGAGAAAAGCCCCCCCCCCCAGACACACACACACACACACTCTCTCCTGAGCCCAGGGAGGCAGCAAGGAGCCAGGGGGAGGAGGGGCTGGATGTCGTTCTGGTGCAAAGGTCAGACACAGCCTCGCGGAGATCTGCGAGTGTGAGCAGGGGCAGGAGAATGCACCCCAGGCACCCCAGGCCCCCACAGGTCCCCGGCCGCAGTGGTGTTCAGGGACTCCGACGTTAGCTGAGAGAAGGCCAGGCCTGCAGAGCCTGGTGGCTGGAAACCGCAGAGTCCGGAGTGACCTTGACGGGGCAATGACTGAAGACCAGAAAGGAGCAAGGAGCTGGCTGCTGATGCCAACTGGGACAGAGGAAGGTCCGGCCCACAGGCCCACGCTCCCATCCTCATGTCTGACACAATAGACATCCCTAAATCTGACATACAGACATCCCTGGGATTCAGGTGCAATCCATTGGAAGGCAGTGGAAAGAGAAAGGCCCTCTACTAGCTTCCTCCGCTTGACAGAAGGGAGTCTCTTCAACGAACTTCAGTTGCTTTGCACAGCTGGGTTTGTCCCCCACTAATTCATTCTTGCTTTAGTATTTTCTCAGTTTTAAAATATAATGTTTTAATGACATAATTTTAGAAACTCTTTACTTTTCTTTTTCCATCCGTCAAAGACATTTCTTCAAGGAGACACGCACTTAATTGAGAGTGCCTGTGGGGGGAGGGGCTTTAGGGCAGTCCCCGCCCCCTCAATCTCTATGCACGTCTATGAAATGCCCGAACTAAATCTGTACAACACCTGCCTCTTCTAACATGCTACCTTAAACATAATAGCTGTTCAAGAAATGTTTGTTGAACCAGTAGAGAAATAACATGCTTCAATTCCTAGCACAATATTTTTTCCAAAAATAGGAGCACCTGGAACCCACCTTAATTTTTGTGGCGCACCATGAAATGTAGGTGAATGGAATGTCATACTATAAAGTAGGAATAATTATGCCTGCAGAAATATGATTGTTTCTAATATACTGTCTACCATATAAAATCATAGCCACCTCAATGGTGGATTTATCCATTTCTTCTTGTAGTTGTTAATTTTTTCCTTACATATTTTAAGGCTTTGCTTTTAAAGGCATACAATGTTTGAGTTGTTATACTTTCTGAGTGAATTTTATTTGCTATCGTTAAGTTGTAGCATTCTTCATTTATAGTAATACTTTTGCCTTAAATCTTTTCACCCTAAAGGAAACCTTTTCACCTGCTGTCCTTTGGTTTGTATTTGCCTAATTTATCTTTTTATATTCCTTTACTCCCAACCACTCTATATGTTTATGTTCCCTGTAAACTCTATATTTTCTTTTTCCTTTTAAAAATTCTAAATTGACACTCTTATTCTTTTAGCTGGAGAGTTTGGATCCATTTCCATTTATCATGACCAGTGATATTTTTAAAATTTTATTTTGAAATAATTATGGATCACTATACCTATTGAAAAGCTTTGTTTCTGCCCTTTTATTTTATGCTAATGAAAGTCATCATTTACATGCCACTTACCATGAGGACCCCATGTCAACTACTACATGTGTGTCTGAATTGAGGTGGTAATAACACTATAATTGATACCACTTTGCCAGGTTCTGAGAGTGCCAAGCTTCCTGTTTGGGCACTGAGTGTCTCTGGGGACCACAACACCAGTTTATTTACTGCTCCAGAAAGCACGAAAATCGGACTAATAAGGAATTACGCAGCTGCCAAATATGAGGACAAAGCTTGGGTAAATTAAGCCCTGGAAGAATTGTTCGAATTTGATAACATTAGTCAATGTGGCCACGAGAGGGCGCTCACATACAGCTATTTTAAAAATAGTATTCTAGGTCTCTAATTTTTATTAAAAACCTGTAAACAGCACACAAAACTAACAAATAAAAACCTTTCTACTTCTTAAAAAGACATGCAAGTGCAGCCTCAAAATAGCAGACAAAAGTAATTAGGTCAAAGCAGAGACTGTCACATGGGAAAAGAAACTAAGACCAAGTATATGCATCCACAAGAAATGCACTTTAAATATAAAGACACGAATAGGTTAAAAATAAAAAAATTAGGAAAAGCTACAACTGAAGGAATATTATCAGGAATAAATAAAGTCATTTTATAAAGAATAAAGAGGTTGGTTTATCAAGAGGACATAACAATCCGAATTGTTTATTCATCTAAAACCAGAACTTCAAGATACATGAAACAAATATTGAAGAAAGAGGCAAACTGACAATTTGATTGCCCAATAGCTCTGCATTGGTTTCCTAGGGCTGCTGTAACAGATTATCACAGACTGGGTAGTAAACAGAATTTTTTTCCTCTCACCGTCCTGGAAGTTAGAATTCCAATATCAAGGTTTAGCAGGACACAAAAGCAAGGTACAAACATCAATTGTTTCTATATACTAACAGTGAACTTGGAAACTGGGTAAAAGTAACATGTACAATAGCATCAAAAATATAAAATACTCACAACTAAACCTGACATAGTAAATCTAATGCAACCACGATCAAAATCTCTGCAGGCTTTCTTGGGGTAGAAACTGACAAACTGATTCTAAAGTTCCCATAGAAATGAAAAGAACATAGAATGGCCACAACAACTTCAAAAAAAAAAAAGCAGAAATAAATGAGAAGACTGATACCACCTGACTTCCAGGTATTTAAAGCTACAGTGACCAAGACTGAGCAGTATTGCTGTGGCTCCGGGGCCTTCTGTTTTAGATTTGCTGGGTACTCCTGTATTCCTGTACTGTCCGTATCTACACTTGCCTAATGTAAAAATATTTTAATTGAGATTACATTAAATTACAAGACTACTTGAAGGAGAATTTGCATTTCTGTAACATTCAGTAGTTTTTCCATGAGAACTGGATGCTTTGGGACTTTTGTTCATAGTAGAAACTTTATCTTTTTGATGCTATTTTAAATGGGATTCTTTCTTATGTTTCTCCAAAGAGTGTTGTTTGCCTATAGAGAGACTATTGGCTTTTTTAGGTTTGGACTGAATCATGTTAAAGAAGTTTCACCTTGTTGCAACAGTTTTTCAATTGATTCCCTTGAATTTTCCAGGTCAGAAACCAAATCACCTGTGAATTATAATCATTTAAGAAGTAAAATGATCTTTCCAATTACTGTGTCCCTTACATTTTTTTCTCTGTTATTTGCATTGGCCAGCATCATCAGTCAAGTGTTAAATCATAATGGAAATGACAGACATCCTGTGTTCTTCCTGACTTTATTTTTTTATTTTAAATTTATTTTTAGAGAGAGAAGGAGGGAGAAAGAAAGGGAGAGAAATATCATAGTGTGGTTGCCTCTTGTGCACCCCCTACTGGAGACCTGGCCAGCAACCCAGGCATGTGCCTGACTAGGAGTTGAACTGGTGACCCTTTGGTTCACAGGCCAGCACCCAACCCACTGAGCCATACCAGCCAGGGAAATTCTTGACTTTACTTGTAATATTTCTAATGTTTCCCCATGAAGCATAATATTGGCTTTTTTTTTTGCCATAGTGTTTTCTTCTATGACTGTACCTTTAGAAACTATCCATTCTGTTTTATCTTATCAGCAATTTAAAAAATCAATAATGAATTTAACACAAAAATAAAAGAAAATAATTAAATTAACCATGGAGAATATCGATAAATTCAGCTTACTGACCTTCCATTAATCAATTACATTATGCATCAGTTTCTAGGGTTTGCCATAAAAAAATATTACCACAGACTGGTAACTTAAACGTCGAATTTATTTTCTCACAGTTCTGGAGGCTAGAAGTCCAAAATCAAGGCGGGCAGGTGTGGCCTGTCCTGAGGCCTCCCTCCTTGGCTTGCAGATGTTGGCTTTCTCGCCTGTCCTCCTACGGTCTTCCTTCTCTGTGCGTTCTAATCGCCTCGTTTTACAAGGTCACGAATCACATAGACTAGGGCCCACCCTGAAGGGCTGCATTTTAACTCATTTATTTCTTTAAAGGCCCTATCTTCAAATGCACTCACGTTCAGCGGTACTAGGAATCTGAATTTTAACACAGGAATTTGCAGGGGAGGGGGACAATGGAGCACATAACACACCATTAAGAGTGAAAAGGCTAACGACCCATCAAAGAGGAAAAAGACACCCAATCCAATTTAAAAATGGATGAAGTGTTGGACAGAAACATGGACTTCACGAAAAAGATTATGCACATAGTTAATAAATATATGATAAGGCATTCAACATTATTGCTCACCACGGAAAGTGTTTTAGGTTGAATCATATGAAAGCACCATTTCTGTAAGCCAATTTTCAGCATTTTTATGATTCAGTCATTAAAAAAATCCCACAGTGAGATACCACTGCAGCCCAGAATGCTGAAAGTAAAAAGAACAGTTGGCAAGGGCTGGCAGGAATGTGGAACAACCGGAATCCTCATACACTGCGGGTGGGGATGGGAAATGGTGCAGTCACTTTGGAAAACTAGTTGATGGCACCCACTAAGGCTAACCACGCGCTTACGCCGCCATCCACCAACTTGGCTAAGATACATCAAGCCGAGCATGAACCTGGATTACCCCACGAAAACGTCCTAGGGAAATTCTAATAGGATAGAGAGTCTGGTAACGGGAAGACGCGTCTCTGAGAAGCCGGGCGTGGGGAGAGGTCCACGGTGAGTCCTCCGTGTTTACTCCGAGACAGCACACGACTTGGGTGGCGGGACGCGTTTCCGTAGCAGCGCCTGGTGCAGGACTCGGTCAGCCTGGGAAATTCCTCCGATTCACCCAGAGGGGAGCAGGGCGATTAGCTTAATACAGAAGGTGTAGAGTGTCTTTAGATGAACTCCTCGCTTGCATTTGCCTTCCCTTACCTGGCCCAGTGCAGGGGTTCGGAGAACCCCGATATTCCCGCAGGGGAACACCGCTTCAGGCGCTGTCCCCGCCCGGGTCACCAGCCCGCTGCAGGGGGCGCTACCAGGTCCTCGCTCGCGGCCCGGGGCCGGATCCGGAGCAGACCAGCGCGGCACCCGGCTCCCCGGGGCCTTCCAGGGTGGGCTTGGCCCTGGGGGTGGCGGGCACACGGCCGGGCGTGGTGGAGGTGTCTTCCGCATCCCTCCTCGCCGCCTCTGCGGGGCTCTTCCCGGGCTTCCGAAGGGGCGCTGCGGGGCTGGGACGGTGGGCGCTGTCCCGTTGCCCGAGGCAACCTCCACCCGGAGGCGAGCTGATCCCGCACAGCCCAGTCCAGCGCCTGTCGGCTGCTCCCGGAGCAGGAACAGAGACGCCAGGGGGACAGGAGCCGAGGTTCCGAGTCTTGGGGAGCGGTGGGGACGCGAGGAGGTGTGAATTTGGGGCGGGGCTGGAAGGAAGCTGGCTCGGATCCGTGCGCCCGACGGTTCTGGGCCCCTCTCTGTGCGCAGCAGCCCAGCCCGTGGGCTCCCAGACGCGGGTGAGACCGGTTGGGCGGGGAATGCTAGCCCGAGCGGGCGCGCCCCCTTCCGCCCGCCAGGCTCTGGGGTGCGCGGTCCTCCCCTGCGCCGGCCGCAGTCCCTGCCGCGGCGTGCCGAGCGGCTCTGGCACCCCAGCGTCGACCCAGCGCCGCCGCCGCCTTCGGGAGAGACGGTGCCCAGGGAGACACCCGCAGCGGCCCCAGCGGCCCCGGAGGAGCCGGACGCGACGCAGGTGAGTGGGCGCAGGTGGCAGGGTTGCTCCCAGGGCTGCGGGATCCGCCGGCCGAGATGCTGCGGCCGGGCGCAGGGTGCTGGTCCTGCTTCGGGGCGACACCGACAGACTCACATCTCGAACTTCTACACCCAGCTCCTTGCAGGCTCTTCACTCGTCCTGGGGGTTGCTCCACCGCGTTTGCGAGGCTGCGACCCCGTGGAAAGGCCACCCATCCCCCCCAAACCTAACTCAGCGGTTGCTTTGTGCTGCGCACTTTGCTAAACCCTCGACGTCCGCCGGCATCACCCGTAATTCTTTCAGCGCAACTGAGACAGGCGGCGCTCCCTTCATTTGGGAAGCAACTTGCTCGAGGCCTCGAGAGGCCCTTGCGCCGAGGACCCCTGCAGCCCCGGGCAGAGCTGCCTGGCACCTCGGGCACCTCCGAGCTCAGCCTCCACAAGGGTGAGGCTTTCACAAGCCCCGCCATTCCCTCCTCGGTGTGAGCTGGGTTCAACTCAGCAAATTCCATTTTCTATCTCCCTGCCTCCCTCACTTTCTCTTTCTGTTTCAGTCACCAGGTATTGGGCTTGGCGGCAAGGAAGCAAAAGTGACTAAGACCCTCCCCCTGCCATCAGGCGCTTACAGGTCAGGTCCGTGTGCTGACTTTGGGGGTTTCGCCTTCCAGCCCCCTGTATCGCTGGGACTTACCCTGAAGTTAGGGAACTGACCTTCGTCTTGGTCACTCCGAGGTGTTCCTTCCCTGCTTGAGTCCTCTAGGGCGTCTCCCTACTCTTTGCAGGATAAAGTCTTAACACGTCAAAGCTGACTTAACCTCACTCCTCCCCAGCCACATCCGCCTTTAGTTTAGGCTGAATCCATGAACGTCCTCCTCTAGTCCCGGTGTCTTGTCTCAAACTGGTCACCTGCTGGAATTCCTCTTCTCCACCTTAGCCGCCCCGTGTGGTTTAATTTCTTTTTCTTTTTAAAGATGCTATTTACTAGAGAGAGGGGGAGGGAGGAAGCAGAGAGGGAGAGACACATCGGTGTGGGACAGGAACATCACTGGCGGCCTCTCGCTCACGCCCTGGCCAGCAATCCATGTACTGGATGCCCTGACCGGGAAGCCAGCCAGCGACCTGGTGGAATGAGGCCCAAACAACTGAGCCACACCAGACAGGGCCTTATTTACCTGTTTATAAAAACCCTATCTCCATATACAGCCGCATTCCGAGGTCCTGGGGTTAGAACTTCAACATACGAGTTTCAGGGAAACGCGGTTCCACCCCATAATGCTTGCCAATACTTTGCGGTACCGATTTGAATAGTTTTAGGAGCTAACTTAATAGTCGTAAATGGTGTTGTGTCATTAACCTGTATTGACCTGTCTCTTTCCCATACTGGCCGGTAGTTCTTACAGCTGAGTCCTTTGTTTTACTGAGCTTTGCAACCCCACGGGGCAACACGCAGTTGGCATTTTGTACGTTCTTGTCATTCGATTACATTCTTAAATCCACTAAAAAACCAAGTAGTCTAGTAGGTTTTGTAGACTTGGGCTGGCTGGAATTCTTATTACTAAAATACGCTCTTTCAGTTTGTTTTTATTAATTTCAGGCTTCATAAGGTATACAGTGGTCATCCATGTAACCAATCCCCTGTCTTGACTATTCACCTCTCTGCTGTCTTCTTCTTTCTGCGAGTCTCTGGAAAGCACTTCCCTGGTTTTTAGAAATCAGCAGGCCAACTACAGCACCAACCTAATTTGCTTTGTTTTTAGTTCTTCCGAAGGTGTGAGTCAGTTGAGTTAAACGAAGGTTGAAAATGAACCTACAGATTGTGGTCTCATTAGAAAAGATACTTGATCTAAGTGTTAAGCATTTGTTTTTATACACTCTTTCATGACTTTAGGAATGACATGTTTTTATAAAATTTTGAATTTAGTCTTAAATATACGGGTTCTAATTAGAAAGAAATAACTGTCCATCAAAACATTTCCACCCTTGCTGGTGTGGCTCAGTGGATTCAGTGTCAGCCTGCAAACCCAAAGGGTCGCTGGTTTGATTCCCAGTCAGGACACATGCCTGGGTAGCAGGCGAGGTCCCCAGTAGGGGGTGAGCAAGAGACAACCACACATTGATGTTTCTCTCTGTCTCTTTCTCCATTCCTTCCCCTCTTGTCTAAAAATAAATAAGTAATAAAATCCTTTAAAAAAATTTCCCTGCTGCATTCTCTTCCCGGATGTTCCAGCTGGGAATGAGCTCTCTCCTGCACTGTGTGACTTATATGTAATCGTTATCTTACTTCTCCAGTTAGAATGTGAGCTCCAAGAAGACAGTCTTGGTGAATTCATACCCCTCCTGGGTCCCATACATACACAGCAGAGACTCTTCAAAAGGCTCCAGAAATTACCCTCCTTGTCCTCCACCGTCTTCCCATGACTCTTAACAAGAAGAAAAACTTAAAAATCTTGAATGCAGGATCACATGGAAACTCTGCAGAGTAGCAGTGTCTGGTCTCTCTTTCTCTCTTGGAGGTTGGACAGGAAGGTTTCTTTTCAATCCTGAAAAGGTTTGACTTGCATCTGAAGGACCAATAGCTGGACGACTTCCGGAAGAGAGGCAGCCTTATAGAGTCCAGCTGGCATGAGTTATCTGGATGTGCCCAGAAATGCCCAGGATCACAGGGGAGAAGGGGTCACGCACAAAGTCCTCTCCCAGCCCGTGCACAGGCTGCAGGACAGCCATACTGTTGTTGTGATTTTCCCGATCCACTAAGTCCTACCAGACCACTGATGAACTCTCAGGGAGGCTCGGCGCCTCAGAGGCCCCCGCTCTGTGGTGCAGCATAAATGCACAGGTGGCAGATGGGCCCGCAGATCCTCTGTGAGGACCAGCTCTTGGCCTCAAACTGGTTCTTACATGAGAGTCATTTTAATACCGACACTAGTGATTTCAGTCACAACACAGAGTAGCTTCATCCTCTAGCACTTCGGTTCCCAAAGACCAGATTTGATTGAATTCGAATTTAGGAATGCCTCTCTGGCTTCAGGAGAGAGAACGGGTTGGCCTTCCCTGGCTGAGGAGGTGACCGGGGCGTGTGGAAGGATATAGAAGGGCTCATTGGGTATGACTCACCTCCCCCTGACCAGCTCCTTAATTTTACCAGTGCCACACTTTATTTTTAGCTCTGGCCTTCTGCAGCACCTGACCTTTCGCCTGGATAAAGCAGTGTGCTGTGGCGCTCAGACCCACAGCCGCCTCTGAAACATAAGGGGTGCATTGTTAGGGTATGGCTGCTTTGGAAGTCTGCGATCTAGAATGGTCTTTTGAGACAAAATAAAACTGTTTATATTTACACACACACACACACACCTGTGGTAGCATTATCTTGCACATTTGCATTATAATCTTTTCTTTTACAATATATTTCTTGTGCCATCTGCTGCAAGAAATTAGTATAATCTTAACACTCAGGAAAATATTCTTAAAATGTGGATAAGGATCTTATACAACACTGTATATCCTGCTTGTTTTAGAATAAACTTAGAACAAAGCTTCTAAAGAA